>BOPP01000256.1:806836-823746 GCA_017312745.1 Gryllus bimaculatus | reverse complement strand
ACCTAACCTCACCCACGCCCGCCACATAGATTAACACTACTGAACTCCATTGCTACTATAGCCAGGGCCGAATTTAAGTAGTGCGGGGCCCCAAGCACAAAATTGTGTTGCCCCCCCCCGCGAAAAAATAGCTCCATCTTCATTAAATAAAAAATATATTATAGTACAAGTACTCTCTGTACAGATATAAATGAAAACTGATAATTTTTATAGAAATTTTTACTTGTGTTTCATTTTTTTACATTAAGTACATTATTTATGTATTTAATGTGTATTTTCCCGAAATGTGGGGCCCCTGGTGAATAGGGGTCCCCAAGCAACGTGTTTGTTTTGCTTGTAGGTAAATCCGGCCCTGACTAAAGCATTACGTTTGGCGCTGGTTACTTTCTTGTCTCTCGTTTTGCTTTCTTCTTTCAAGACCAAAGAACTAGAATATACTATAGTATTGCATATACTATATAATCGCGGTATAGCATTACGTTGTGCGCTGGTTACTTTCTTGTCCCTCGTTTTGCTTTCTTCGTTACTCTCTCCTTTTGCTTTATTACTTTCAACATCGACGAGTTAGAATATACTAGATAGAGTGGCTGAAGCGCCTCCATCTTCTAAGCAAATTGAAGTCATGTTTTGTGCAGTCAAAGCAGCGCCCTCTGGAAAACAAGGTATTCTATACTGCGGGGTATGCCACTCTGCGTCTAGCTTCTCAGCTTTTCACGGTTTCATCCAATCGGGAGCTTGAACGCCACAATAGTGACGTCACGTTTAAGCTTCTGATTAGATGAAACTACCAACAGCTCCTACCTACCAGGGCAGAGTTGAAAAATCTCAGTATAGCATTACATTATGCGCTGGTTATGGACGGTTACACCGCCATTCGTATGTTTTGACTTTAAAAAACATGGCGACCACTAGTTCGGCGAGCCTCCACTAAGAGCGCTGAAACTATAGGGACAGTTACTCTGTCTAGCAGATTCTAGCTTGTTCGTCAACATCCACAAGCACGTTCACATCGCCTGGCTTATTCTACACAAATGAATGAGTAAAACCAGAACGGTGTAAGTGACAGTTTATACATTCTGAAAAATGTGTTTATTTAACGCAACATTTCTGTAAAGTCGTGGTGCTTTGTTTCGTCATTAAATCCACAGCGTTTCAATTGCCCATTAAAACAACAAAAACACACTGAATACGCGAAATACATCGATTCACCCACTGAAATATAGACTAAATAAAAGCCTGTTTTTTCTCACAATTCATAAAATGTCATTTATACTATACCGGTTTTCACACCGGTCACACTCACTGACACACCTCACCCACTATTCAAATATCCTACTCATAAATTCACCCGCACTCACACGCACACACACACATACACCACACACTCTCGCTCGACGCATGCATCACACATCCACCCATCCTTATACATCACACTCACCCAATACCCCTCACATCACATACACTGACTCATCTCACACACCATTCACTACCTCAAAAACACTACTCCATGCTCCATTCACATCACGCGTGTTCATCAAATTCATTTCTAGACGGCGCATATTGATAACTTAAAACATTGCCAAAAACGATTAATCAAATGCTTTAAAAGGAATTTAAAATTCCCTAAAAACAAAGAAAAATGACATAAATAAAGTTGATCAAAACCACTTCAGATGAACAACTCAAGCTGTTGGATATGTTATTAATGTAATTGAGAATTTTTTGTTCATATGAACTCAGCTTGCAAACTTTGGATTTGGACTTCTTTAAAGGAAAATCTCAGCCCTTGTTTATTGCAAAATCGGCCGAACTAACAATGGCGCTGTTAGACGTCACAGAAACCTTAGATTACACAGTTCTCGCAAACGGCTAACATTACAATATATGAGAGAAAAAATCGAATAGGCTACTGACGCATTCTGTGGTGAACATATATTGCACATCGTAAATATTTTTAAAACAAGTCTATTAACATGATGTTAAAATCGATGGGGTGAGCAAAAAATGCATTAAAAATTACACAATAATGTAAAAAATGACTTATTAGTCGAAATCCATGAAAAATGCAAAAATGTCATAAAATTAGGTGATTTCGTTTTTTTATAACATAAAATGAATGCGTCTACTAAATGGCATTGTCCTACGGTGAAAATAAATTACTTTTCATTAAAATCCGCCCCTACATATGTCTAGAGAGCGTGCCCAACAGCTGACAATTGAATACTTGGAAGTTTGAAGAGCAATGAAATTAATTTTCGCCTAATTATTTAGCAATTTAAATAATTCTAAGTGGTGGCATATTTGGTTTTGTGGTAACCGATTGTTGTAGTGCCAGGTCTACTGCTCTACGTAAATGCCCATGAAGG
Source organism: Gryllus bimaculatus (assembly GCA_017312745.1). NCBI lineage: Eukaryota > Metazoa > Arthropoda > Insecta > Orthoptera > Gryllidae > Gryllus > Gryllus bimaculatus. The sequence continues at coordinate 821,380 of BOPP01000256.1, read as the reverse complement.
CAAGACGTGTGATGAGTCGTAGTGACGGCTCCGCCAATAGCATTACGCCAGTAGGACAGAGAGTAAATGGATTGTGATGGAGTGAAGTGCCGTCGTGGGAGCTACCATCAATGCCGTGCAGTTATATGGCCTTCTATACCATCGCGACTCTTATACGTGGGTTTTTATTTCTTGGCGCGTGAGGCCCTGTCTTCACGATGAAATATCTCACGGAATTTCGCGTCTTCCCCTGCCGTGCCGCTAAATGACGCATGATCGCGACCATATAGAGGAGTGCTGGCGATCATGCGACATCTAGCGGCACGGCAGGGGAAGACGCAAAATTCCGTGAGATAAACCATCTTGAAGACAGGCCCTCACGCGTCAAGAAATAAAACCCACTTTCATCTGCGCTTTTTTAAGGACTGTCACCCCGTTCGCGACTTTGCACAAGGCAGACGCTTATCGCTTCAGTGACGTCCCACAGGGCTCGCGACCTTCGGTACAGGTGGAAGCAAAAGAAAAGAAACATGTCTTAGAGCAGCCACGTCAAACCGCGCTCGCACTAGCTACGTGCCCGCCTGGGGAGCCCGGCGCACCAACGAGCACAGGCGATTGACCCTGACCCCGCTCTAACTTCTCCTTAAAATCCAGAAAGGGGAGTACAAGCGCAACCTAGAGCGGCGCGGGGTAATGAATATACGAAAATATGTTTGCCAGTTTTTTTCTATCAAATAATCGATAATTGTATGTTTATATTCTTCACTATTTATTAGTATTTGTTGCTTATTTTCTTACTAAATTCTCCCTTTTATAAACATCTTTGCTAAGTGACAGCAATATGTTTGGACGCCCAATTCTTTCCTTGTTTTTGAATTGTGTTGTGCGTTTGAACCATTCAGTTATTGACCGTATAATAATATTAAATGTGAAATAATTTGATGATACAATGCGAAGTAAATTGAAGTTTTTATAAATGCAATTTTTGCATTTAGCATTCTTTAACAACTCTCGCTTACGGATGGACAGCGCGTTTAACAGACAAGAATATTTGTCTGTTAAATCTTCTAAACTACAAGTAGAAAGTTCATGTTTTTATATCACTCTTAAGTAAAGAAAGTTACAAAATCATGATACTTTTGATTCATTTTTTTTATAATTTTACTATAATGAATTATTATTGCCACTACTTGAAATCTCACTGATGTATTATTTTATTTTTATGGATTATTTATTTTCCTTAAAGAAAAATATTAATTAATGTAGCTAATTTTGTGACAATAACTGTCAAGTAACTTCTCCCAAAGACTGTCATGGACCAGGTATCCAGTGACTAACTGCCACTCCGTAGCATTTTCTACAACCCTTACTTTTAAATCTGGCGCCAATTTCTCTGGGGGCAGAGCTTGCGAGCTCTAGTAAGGGAGTTCTCTATTCTAAGCCGAACTCAGTTTTATAATATGTTGCGATAAAATTTTGTGATGATCTGTATTTTTCCATTTAGCATTTGTTTTAATGCAAATGTGCTATGTGCATTTTTGTGTATATTATCGAAAAAACGTAAAAATGTAGCTGTTCTCAATTTTAACTATTAGCATCAAAACCTGCAAGAACTTGTTCATATCCCGAATGCAGGTAACACATAAGGCCATTGGGTGTTGGGAACTTTTGAACGGGAGTATAACTTATCAGCTACGATTCATTGGTAAATGTAATGCCAGATACTAAAAGAACATATTAAAACAAAGTTGGGCAAGAGAGAAATTTTCAACACATGAATTAATTTTTATAACAGTTCACAGCGTCGGCGACGCCACATTTTGCTAGTAGTTTCTAATCAAGCATCTGCAATTTTAAAATGTTTGGCCACGGCACTGTTCGCGGCCAACGCGTGGTTTCAGTTAGACCCGATTTATACACTTTCTTTTGTCGAAGGATATCGGGAGATTTGGAATACACACACATGCGCTCAGCTCTGCTATTGCCTCAGAGGTCGCGGTGTGCATCCGTTTGTTCATTAAAACTCCCAAACTTGTCTAAAAAGGAGCGTGTAAATCTTCTGTTAGATGCTGGTGAGTCTGTACTCCTGCCTATGCATTCAAATATATTATTCGCGTTCATAAGATACAATTGAGAGGTTTCTTACAAACACCAAGCAAGTCTAAAACTCCATATTTTGAAAGATTTCACCAAGTTATTCCATACAATTGGCGCTATTTGCTTTTCCTTTCGGCAAGTGCAGAACACATTGAAAGATATAAGGCGGGTAAAAAACATAAATTCATTAATATGCATATCTACGCTATGAAGTGTTTGTTGGGTCGTAAAAAGTCTCGTATTTGGACTAGTTTCGTTCTTGTAGGAAACCATTAAATTAATGCTAACCCTATGAATGTACACACACACGAATACATAAACATACACACACGAATACATAAACATACACACACATATAGATGAATACTTCATCGTGTATGTTATGCTACCCTTAAAAGTTTAGAAAGTAGATATTTGTGAGCTAGAGAGCGATTTTTATGAGAATGGACCGTTTTGACAGCAAGTGCTGGAAACATAACTGAAGGTTCTGTGGTCATTGTGTCCTTCAGCTCATTTCACTCTCCTTCCTTCATTCGTTCGATTGCAGTTGGCTAACTTGAAAATGGCTTCGACGCTGCCTTTTGTGGTGTCCTCGTCCGACGAAAATATAGGTCGCCACGAGAAATAATTGAAATTACAAAGTGCAGTGGTACTGCGCTCTTCTGTAAAAATTATTTTTTATAATCATTACATTGAATTTACTTATTGTGTGATGAGTATCATGTATATTTGAAAACCGAGTTTGGTGCATACATACTGGCGCACGAGTTTCTTGCTCCTGTGCGGTAAAATGGCGAGCTGTGATCAACAACGTTCCGTGGTTTGCTTTCTATCAATTAAGTTTTTATATAATTACACGGTTGTGAACCATGTGAAGGCACAATGTCTTAACGAGAACCATGTACAAACAAAACTACTTTGTGAAGAGGCATTACTGAACAGCTGTCACGGCGAAGGGATATTTCTCTGAATTATAGGTGATGTTCACTTGTTTAGCGAACTGTCATTTCGGTTCATTCTTAGGCGGATTCTTCTATAGAAATTACATGCCAGATGTCTTGTAAATCATACCGAACAATACATTTATTTCCTCCTGGGGATTTTTCCAGCTTCAAGGGATGTCGATTCTGACTATCCGCGTTGTGTACTCACAATGTTCCTCATGGGGACACACATTACCCTTTACACTAGACACACAAGTGGTCTTCTCAGTCTGTGGTCAGCAGACTCACCAGATCTTTCGCGACAACACACGTACTTGAAAGTCAAGGGACAAACAACCACGTCCACGACGGGACTCGAACCAGCGACCCTTTGGATCTAGGCACTGAGTCGGCCATCTCGGCCATCCAGGTCGGTTATTACTCGCGCAACTTTTCTTGAACAATGGATTGAAGAAAGGCTGCTACCTCGAATAATTATCATATTTAAAAAATGAATTTGCGAATACCTACAATCAGTATTACTTTGGAATTTATTGAACTTTATTGTCAAGTAAACACGGAGAAAAAACTGTGAGTAATACCAGAGAATGAATGAACGGTTATGTTCGACTTAGCACTTTTATGTTCTTACATAAGTGTGCAAATACAGTTTTCACGCCCAAATTAGACTGAGTTTGTGAAGTTTTAATCTCTTCAAAAATTGGAAGTTTTAAGGAAATCCAGTGAAGAATCGAATGTAGGGATGCAAGGTCATCGTTGATGAAAAGCTGCTCGAGTAATATATGGAACAATACATTTCACTCCTGAAAATTAATAGATTGTTTTGAAAAGCTCTTTCCTCGCTTCACTCGAATCCGACGTCGTTTGAGACGCGCCACAGAGCGACGTGCAGGAGAGCTCACCGCATTCGTGGCGTTGACCATCTCCTCCGCTGACATCACCCCGAACGACGCCACGTCCGGCAGCAGCTTGTACATCGAGCGGGCGCAGAAGGTGGACCTGCGGGGGCAACATCGACCATACATCACTACAACCGTGCATGGAAATAATTTTCACCTACGAGAATTAACAATTTAAAATAACACAAAAACAGAAAAAAGTGTTCGAAAACAAGAAAACAGCAACAAAAAGCAGACAGAAAAGAGTTTAAGGAAATTAACAATTCTTTACTTCCCCATTCGAAGACTTAAAATTGTACATATTTTGGTAATTATTGTAAAAAATAAATTATTTTAATAGCATGTATGGAAATGAAAAAGCCAGATATGAGTGTCAAATGCGACTAACTTTGAATACTCCTGCAAAAATTAAATAATTGAACCCTTAGCTTTTAGACGAAAAGGTTCGAGTGAGAAACAGAAATTTTTTGAATTACTATTTTACTTTAAAACAATGTTATTTTCATATAATAATAATAACGTAATGGAATTGAAAAGGAGGAGAAGATAAGAAAAAGAAGAGAGAGAGAAGAATGAAGATAACAATTAAGAATAAATGAAACAGATAAAAAGACAAATTAAGGGGAAGAAAGGGCAGGAGAAAGAATTAAAAAAATTAATGAAAATGTATCTTTATACCGCGTGTCTCATTATTACTAATCGTGTACTCCATTAAAAGTAAGTGAACAATATAACATGAAATAACAATTGTATTTGTGTAGTCTAAATCGAATATAAGAAGAACAAGGCTAATCTTAGCATTTGCTCAATGAAACAACTGAATGTGGAAATAACCCTCATCGATATAAAAGTTATTTACCTAGGAAGTGAAATACAATACTTATTATTGGTATATTTAGTCTTTTAGAATAATACAGTCAAATGAAGTACTGAGATTAATACAGTACAACAGAATAAATATCATTGTCTGCTGAAGAACAACATTCTCCTTTATATGTATTTATTACTAAATTTTAATGCTAAAGCTTTTTATTAAGAACACTGCTAACATTTTATGACAAAAAATGTTCGCCCCCATAAAATAGAAAATATTTTCATCGGCAAACAAACTACAGATTTGATATGAATACACTGCTAACTAAATGACTCACCTCCACTCTTTTTGTACGTAGCAAAATTAGGGTTTAAGAAAATCTTCACTAAGAATGTGAAGTTCCATTTATATTCTAGAACACTTCTAAGGGGCATCTTAGTTTTTGCTAAATCATCATAAATATTGATCAATGATAGCAAGAGAAAACAGTTGGAGATGGGGGTCATTGAATCAGAGGTTCATTTACAGTATTACTACAAAGAAAAGTAAAATGTCTGGAAGGATCGTGTAAGCGGGACCTCATATACAGAGTGTATGGGAAGGAAACGTCGAAATTTCGCAATAAGCTTTAAAGACAATTTTATGCATGTTTTGTGTAATAAACTTCTTGGATATTCTGAATGGCTAATCCGCTATAAGCAGTCTGAAATTGTTTTGAAAATATGCTTTTTAGGCAAAAAATTCCCCTCCAGAAACATAGAAATACTCTAAAAAGATGAAAATTGTTTTATTATTTACAAAAGAAATTAAAATATTGGTTCAGAAGAAAAAAGAATCCAGAAATAAAAAGAGCAATCGAATTGTGTAAATTGGGTGCTTTCTTATTTCAGGGTTATTTTTTCTTTCTGGACAAATATATTCATTTCTTTTGTCAAAAAACAAACAAATTACATGTTTTTGGAGTATTTTAAGCTTCTTTAATGCAAATTTTTTGTCTAGAAATCATTTTTTCAAACCAGCATTTGAGTGCTTATTGCGGCTTAACTATTCGAAATATTCCAGTAGTTTATTGGACAAAATTGTCTTAAGAACGTAATTGAGAAGTTTCGAAGTTTCTTCTCCGGACACCTGTATAATCTTGTGCACTCACCTCACAGGGGCAGTGAACTCGCGATGCACGATGTTGAGGTATTCCTCCTTGATTTCTCGCAGGGTGAGGCTAGTGTACGGCCCCAGAGACCGCACCACGGCCCACCACATGTAATCAGCTGAAACACCAGGTATATAGATATTCATTTTTAGATAGATCATTAGATGATACATTATTTGATTATTCAATAATTTCATGTTTATAGATAGCGTATTATAATGTAGATAGATGGCTGGATATATAAATTAATTATTATTTGTTAATAGATTACTATATTTATAGGTAGATTCTTCATATATTAATATATTCATAGATATAATCTTCATAGATAGATCATTAGATTTCAGATTATTTGATTACTGAATATTGATTTTCATATTTATAGGTTGCAGATTATTATGTAGATAGGTGATGATATACAAATTATTGATTATTTGTTAATTGGTTAATAAATAGACCGTGATTGGTAAATTAAATGTTTTTATTATACCATTTTTCATTATTGATCAATAGATATGTCGATCTTTATGAATGAAACGATTCCAACTAACAAACGTGAAGAAAAAGAGATGCTAATACGCGAAGGTTTTATCTGATTTCTGCTACAAGTAGAACATAATCGTGCTGCAATCTATGAACAAATAGATACTGTAAAAATAACTGCTGTAGGTCAAGAGATGAAACTTATGCGACAAACACGGGTATTCGATATTAGTCAGATGGCCTGGTCGAATTTAGTCGCTATCTAGAGAAGATTTCTACCGGCTTGGTGCTCTCATTGGTACTTGTCGGTAATTTCTTCGATTGATTAACTTATTGATTAATGATTACGGGCCATTTAAATGCTAATGTCATTAGTCCCAAAACTGTAGTGCAAGTTTTTTGCTCGGGAGGTAGTGGTGATTTCTCATGCTCGATGTTCAAATGCGGCACCAAACTACACGTCAGCCAGCGGGTTTTTTCTCCGACCAGGTATCTCCCACCAGAGGGGCACCGCCCCAACCGGGACAATCTCTAAGCTTCCGACCAGCCTCCCGGCATGTGTGGTAGTGTAGAGTAAGTGTGTGTGTGTGTGTGTGTGTGTGTGTGTGTGTGTGTGTGTGTAAGGGGCGAGGATAGGACAAGGAAGAGGAAGAAAAAATAGAGCGCGGCTCGTAGCCCGTTGGTTAGGGTACGGCTCCGGCATTCATCTGATGTTGATCTGAAAAAACACGAAAAACTACCGATCAGAACAGCCGGCCGGAGGAATTCTCCTCCAGACAGCAACTGAATTCCACTTAGCTAACTCGTTAGAGTCGGAAATCCTGCCACCGTCGAGACTCAAACCCTAGGATTTCCCGGTCCGAGGCACTGCAGTGACATCAATACATACCCTGGGCCACCTCTCCCGAAAGTATCTTGGATCAACACCAGGCGAATGCCAGAGCAGTACCCTAACAAACAGGCCTGGGACCTCAAGCAATCTTTCCTTGTCCTATCCTCGCCTCTCATTTACATCACTAGTACTCACATGCTCTACCCCAAAAGACATGTTGGGAGGTAGAGCATGTGCCGACTGGAACGGTGCCCGGCTGAAGGGAGAAACCTGGTTAGGGAAATCCCCGCAAGCCGAGGGATAGTTTGGCAGCGGAATTCCGCAATCCAGTGGGGGATTCATCGCCCCCTCTACTTGTGGAGACACATGCACCACTTTTACGGGACAAATGACCGTACCAGTTGTCGCACCCGGGAACGCGAATAATCAACCAATCAAGCCGCAATACTTGAATCCCAACCGCGCCATGAGAAAAGCTCAGGGGCAGTGTGCGTCAGGTGTAACTGAAGGGTGGACTTTAGGCTCTCACAGACCGGCGCGGGAGATCCGCAGCGGGTGCGGCGCGGAAAGCTTCGCGCCAGACGCGGCGGCGGAATCCGCGGGACCGTTCACAATTATGTCTCAGCGTTTGGTGACAATTTTCCTCATACGATAGACGAAGGCAATGGAGCTCGAACCAGAGGGGAACGAAGACTCCCGATGGCGGGCGGACTTCCACGAAACTCGAGCGGCAGCGGTCGAAACGCGTCCGACTGCGTTTCAAAATCCACAGCTAATAAAACGCTGCGAATCCGCTGCCGCGCAGGTCTGAACCTGTTCATAAAGCAACACGTGACGCGAAATTTCCGCTGCGGCCATTTCGCGTAGGCTGCGAATCTTTCTCGCCGGTCTGTGGGAGCCTTTAAGTTGGCTGCACTGACCGACGGTGTCGGCGCCCGTCTCGTCCAGCAGCGCCGCCAGCTGCTCCAGGAAGGCGCGCGACGCCACCAGCACCTGCTTCGCCTCCCGCGTCGCCACGCTCGCGTCCTGCAGCACCGCCTCCAGGAAGTCCTGCCAGTTTAACTGCAGCAGCAACGCATCAGTCAAAGAGCGAATCAACGAATGAATCAAGGAACGAATCGGAGAATGAAACAATGAAGGAATCACCGACGAATAATTTAACGAATCAACGGATGAATAGATTTGCAGTTTCAAGAACGAATAAATAAACGAATCAACAAACGTATAAATGAAGGAATCAACAAACTATTAAATGAACGAATCTTACCGACTAAAATAACAATTTAACAAACGAATCAATAAACGAATCCACATACGCATAAATGAACGAATCAGTTGTATAATCAAGAGACGGATAAATTATCGGATCTACGGACGAATATATTAGCAGTTTAAAGAACGAATAAATAAATGAATCGACGAACGATGAAATGAATCAACAAACGGTTGAATGAATGAATCAAAGAATGAATATATTAACAATTTAACGAATCAATAAATAAATGATTCCACGTACGAATATTTGAACGATTCAACGGAAGAATAAATGGACGAATCGACAAATGAATAAATGAAATAATTAACGAAGAAGTTGTTGAGTTGATAAGAGTTATGAGAGTTCTGTTTTGTTGATTCACTATTTTAATATTTCAATCACTCAATCACCCATCCTACGTTTACTCAGCTTTTCTTTGTTAGAATATTTATCTATTTTTTTCATTTATTCACCTATTTGTTCATTCATTCAAACATTACACTACAACAAAGATAAACCTGTTTGTACATTCATCCGTTTACTCATTCATCCGTTCGGTCATTGATTAAGCAATTCACTGATTTATTAACGTACCAATCCATTCGTCAATTCAGTCATCCATTCGTTGATTGATCCATCTGTTTGTTCATTCGTTTTTTTTCAATTTATTTATTCACAACTAGATGACCCGGTGAACTTCGTATCACCTACATCTATTTCTATATACAAAAATCAATTTTGTTTGTCGTCTCACTAAAACTCGAAAACGTCTGAAACGATTTGAGCTAATTTTTGTTTTTAAAAATATTCGTGGAAGGCCAAACACGTGATGTTCGTCCCGTCTTTCAACCACGTCAAGGATTATCTAATCATTGTTACAAATAATTATGTCAACAAATAACTACCTACAAGTTTTTTTTACGGCTAGTACCGTTTGTGTCCTATGACTATTAAATATGGTGTTTAATGACCAAGATGACGGTTTTCCGAAGCGTGAACAAGTGTCGTATCTATGTGCGAAACAGAGGAAGACCAAAATTCTACCGACTGGCCATACCATTTATTTATGGTCATCACAAAGGTCAGACGTGCCTGAAATTGTATACACTTAAAATCGAAAGGTAAATCCATTGGAACAATTGGTATACGTGGGATCAAAACATTCTCTCCTTTCTTTTTTCCGTTATTGATCGTTACCTCGATGCTTCCCACCAGATGCCAATGACACATATTAAAAATACAATAAATAAATTTTTATTAATTTTCTATATGAATGAAAATCATTTAATTTATCAATTGAAGGGCTGTTCAGAAAAACAGCATTAGTTAAAAAATTAAATTTGTGGAAAATGAAAAAAGTTGTCCAATTTCCCAACTCTGCCAGTTATGGAATTTTATTTTGTACAGGAATACTTTTTGAATGAAATATAATATTCAATTGTGAGTAAATAAAACAATATATTTGCAAAGTTACACGAAAAACGGACATGAATGTTTGTTATTTTGGCTTAAAAATGTTTAGATTACATAAATATAACATTCGCACTTATGTGTATATCAAGACCACAAGTGTCCAGAAAATTGGAAAACTAAAATTACATTTATTTTACATATTATATTGTCATTCGTGCATAAAATAAAAAGAACCGAACCTGCAACAAACACTTTACCGAAGGGTTTTAGTATAGTCTAGATTAATTATTCCTTGCAATAAACTCAAAATAATGGAAAGAACTGCTGGAAGTTGATTATTCACCACATCCACTGCTGTTATCTCCACTTGTCCATGACTACTTCCGTTTTACCAGTAACACTTTGAACATATGAAATTCTTTCAAAATCAACTATTTTTCTTCGCTTGTTTTCTTTGAGACTATTGCACTGTAGACCGACTCAGTATTATTCTATGATGAATAACAGTTCCCACGGCGCGAAATATCCGCAGCCCATGCGGAATGGCCGCAGCGGAAATTTCGCGTCACGTATTGGCTTATGAGCACATTCAGACCTATGTGGCAAGCTAGCGTCGCGGCAGCGGATTGGCAGCGTTTAATTCGCGGCGGATTTTGATTCGCGTTCATGTGCTTTTTTTTCCGCTGCCGCTCCAGTATCGCAGCGGAAACCATGGAAAAAGATTCTACGATTGTCGAATATTTTCAGCTCGCCAGTGAATCTGACATTACTGAACGGTGATAAAAAATATTCTAATTGTGTTCAGCAATTTATTTTATTTTAAACTTAATGTAAATAGAATTAAAATTAGATTTTTAAAATGTTGTGTTCCTAGAATTTGGTACAGTTTAGTAATGAAACGTTTTAATAGAATTATAATTCTATGTGTGATAGCAAGTCGTTTTTGAGGTGAGATAGCTTCACTATCGTTTAGTGTCAGATTTTCTTGCGTATTCTGCGTTCAGATTCAAAATTTTATCAAAACAGTAATTTGTGATTCCATTTAAACCAAATTGTTTTACGTCATTTATGGCATCAAGGTAGAAAATTATCCTACGTTTTCCTTCCTAGGTCAAAATCATGGACCCATTTTCTTCGTTTCCTAAAGAGATATTAACAATTTGATAGAAAATCGTAGATGAACATAAAAGCACAGTGCCGCATGTGCTCAAAATCCATACTTATTCTATTTCCTTCAAGAGTAGAAGCGACCGCGTTTGTTTATCGATTGAGGAAATCAGTCACCAAATGCTGACTCATTACTGAGAGATGGATTTCAATGACATGGATTTTTTCCTTTTCACTTCTGAACAATGCCGTTTAGTATAGAAATTCGTTTTTTGTTATGCTGAAACGAAATGACCTATTTTTATAGGTATTTGTTTTGCAACTTTTGTAAATTTCGGCTAATAAGTCATTTTTTTGCTTTTAATGCAATTATTGCTGATATCACCGATTTTACTATCATATTAATGGTATTCAAACAATATTTACGGGATGCAACAAATGTTCACCACAGAATTTCTGAGTAGTCTATATGATTTGATTCGTCATATATTGTAATGCCGGTGTTATTACTATGTAATCTAAGGTTTCTGTGACGCCTATCGGCACCATTATCAGTTCGGACGATTTCGCGATAAATAAAGACAGAGATTGTTTTTTTAAGGAATAGTTTAAACCAAAAGTTTACAAGCTGAGTTCACTTGGACAAAAGGAAGAACCCTCGCTTACGTCAATGACATACCCAACAACTTGACATGTTCATCTGAAGTGGTTTTGATCAATTTTTATGACATTTTTCTTTGTTTTTAGGGTACTTTAAAGCCTTTTACGAACACTTTATTAATCATTTTTGACATTCTTTTAGGTCATCAAAATCCGCACCCTACTCATAACTGACGCTCCGGTGTGAACGATACGTGGTGTTGGTACATGGGCCGCCAAATTAATTCACATTTGGCGCCACACTTCGAACAGGTCAGTTTCGCTGCTCTTTGAAGGCATTTTAGAAGAAAAGATCATACATTTCAAACTTCCCGCCGCGGAGGTAGTCTAATCTTGCTCAAACATTCGCGCGAATTCCTTCCCAATTGACAAAATACTAATTTTTTGTACAAAGCTCTTTTAAATCGATTGTCAACTGGTTCAATAAGTCACCAATAGAACGCATACAAAGGTGGCATCACTAACTTAATTTTCTCAAATTTAGACTAATGATATTTTTGTGATAAACCCTTCAATTGTTAACGTTATTAATATTAACTATAAGTCAACGAATATAAACATATTTTGCATTCAGCATAAATGAAACATTCTTTATAAGAAAATTACAAGTTGGCTAGACAATATACCTCCAGCCAGTCGTCTGTTTGACCACTGGTTGCGTTGTCCCAGACCTCCTGCAGCTCCTCTATGCTGGCCAAAAACCAGTCATCCGTGTTTTCTGCGGTTAAATTTTGCACCAACTGCAACGGTCAAAGGTCAAAGACAAGTAGTAAGCATTTCTGCTCGAGATGACTCGCCATGACTGTGACGGCATGCAAGTCGTTTGCTCAGGGATTCAGCCAGCATGGATCTGTTGCTTGCATGCTCTGTCACCACCTGGTTACGAGTACAGGCAATTCAATTATATTACTTTGTTGATTTTTACAAGAACAATTCATGCTGACCCCGTCAAACCAAAAAAATACAATTTCGAGGTGTTTGTTTTTTTTTACGATGGAGAGTGGTAGCGTTATTCTGACTTCGGATTGAGTGCATCGACATACATATTTTCTCGTTTGACACCCAATATAACTGTTGTTTAAGCCGCGTTTTAAAGTTTATTGTTTAAATACAATAGCTAAGTTTGTTGTTATGGCCGCGTTTTGACGTTTTTTCTCTGAGCCAAAGTTTTAACATTCGTTGTTTAAGCGGAGCACGGACGTCTGCTGTTTTGACCCTCACCGTGTGCTGCTCACCTACTCGGGTTTCTGCTCGAAGTCGACAACGGCCTGCGCGGTGTAGTAGTGGCCCTTCACGGTCTTCAGGACACCGCCGGCGGTGATGTGCCCGAGCGCGCTCATGAAATTTGTTGTTCGAGACCCGATTGAAATTTTGTTTTAGCCACGTTTTAAATTTGATTGATTGAGACGCGATTAAATTTGAGCTGCGTTTAAGGTTTGTTCTTTCAGCTGCTTTTTTTTGTTTTTTTTACCCACGTTTCAAAGTTTCTTCTTTAGAGCCGATTAAAATTTTCTTGTTTAAGACCTGTTTAAAAGTTTGTTTTTTGAGCCGGGTTTAAAAGATTGTTTGAAACAACTTATAACGTTTATTATTTAAGGGAAGCTTTGACGCCTGTTTTATATGCATTCTCCATGATTTCCTCATCTTTTCAAGGCTCTACTCGAAGTCGACGACGGCCTGCGCGACCTTGAGCTCGCAGATTAAGTTGGTTTTTATCGTCGAGTTTGAAAGTTTGTTTGAGACACACGATTAAAATGTAGTTGTTTAAATCATACTTTATAGTTTCTAGTTTGAGACCCGAATAAAAGTTTCTTATTTGAGACGCATGCTTAAGATTGGTGTTTGAAACAACTTTCAACATTTATTGTGAGTGCAAAGTCCTAACGCCTGTCGTTTGAGCCTCGTTTAAGAATTCTGCATGTGCTGCTCCCCTTCTGGAAGCTCTGCTCTATGTTGACGGCGGCCTACGCGGTGGCCGAGCGCGCGCGCATGAAGTTGATTGTTTGAAGCCCGATTGAAAGTGTTTTAGCCGCGATTTGAAGTTTTTTTTGTTTGAGACCCGATTAAAATTTTGTTTTACCCGTGTTTTAAAGTTTGTTAGTTGAGACGCGATTAAATTTGGTTGTTAGAGCTGAATTTTAAAGCTTGCTCTTTAAGCTGCGTTTTTAAGTTTTTTGTTTAAGACCCGATTAAAGGTTTGTTCTTTGAGCCGCGTTTAAACGATTGTTTGCACCACCTTTTAACGGTTATTATTTAATCGGAACTTCGCCGTGTGCAGCTCACCGTCTCGAGGCTCTGCTCGAAGTCGACTAAGGCCTACACAGTGTCGTCGTAGCAGTCCTACATGCAGAGCGCCAATGCCCCGCATGTAGGACACCGGCCACCGTGTGGTCCAGCGCGCACATGAAGTTGATTGTTCGAGGCCCGATTGAAAGTGTTTTAGCCGCGATTTGAATTTCTTGTTTGAGACCCGATTGAAATTTTGTTTTAGTCGCGTTTTTAAGTTTGTTGACTGAGACCCGATTGAAATTTTGTTTAAGCCGCGTTTTTAAGTTTGTTGATTGAGACCCGATTGAAATTTTGTTTTAGCCGCGTTTTAAAGTTAGTTGATTGAGACGCGATTAAATTTGATTGTTAGAACTGAGTTTTAAAGTTTGCTCTTTGAGCCGAGTTTTTACATTTTTTGTTATAACCCGATTAAAAGTTGGTTCTTTGAGCCGCGTTTAAACGATTGTTTGCAACACCTTTTAACGGTTATTATTTAATCGGAGCTTCGCCGTGTGCTGCTCACCGTCTCGAGGCTCTGCTCGAAGTCGACGACGGCCTGCGCGGCGTCGTAGTAGTCCTGCACGCGCAGCGCCAGCTGCGCGGCCTTGAGGTCGCCGCCGGCGGAGATGTGGCCGAGCGCGCG
>BOPP01000256.1:776118-802834 GCA_017312745.1 Gryllus bimaculatus | reverse complement strand
GATACGTAAGCGAATTCAGTGCACGGATGGGATGAACAGATTCTTAAGTGGATAGATGGTATTTTTGATGCACACATGAACGATTCAAAGACTGGATACGTAAGCGAATTCGGTGAACAGATGGGATGAACTGATTCATACGTGGAGAGATGGTATTTTTGATGCATAAAGGAACGGATCGAAGAATGGATTCGTGAGCGGTGTCTGTGCACAGAAGGGATGAATTAACTTAGAAATGAATGAATTAATTTGTAAATACATGGATAGATATTTTGTTGCATAAATGAACGGATCAGAGAATGTATACGTAAGCGGAACCAACACAAAGAAGGAATGAACTGATTAGTAAGTGCATAGATGGTAATTTTGATGCATAAAGGAACAGATCAAAGAATGGATACGTAAGCGGATTCAGCGCACGGATGAGATGAACTGATTCATAAGTGGATAGATTCTAATTTTGATGCACACATGAACGATTCAAAGAATGGATACGCATGTTGATTCAGCGCACGGAAGGAATGGACTGATAAGTAAGTGGATATATGCTAATTTTGATGCATAAATGAACAGATCAAGGAATGGATACGTAAGCAAATTCAGTGCACGGAAGGGATGGACTGATTCATAAGTGGATAGATGGTAATTATGATGCATAAATGAACGAATCAAAGAATGGATACGTAAGCGAATTCAGTGCACGAATGGGATGAACTGATTCATATGTAGATAGATGGTAATTTTGATGCATGAAAGAACGGATTAAAGAATGGATACGAAAATGAATTCAGCGCACGGATGTGCTGGATTTATTTAGAAATGGATTAATTAATTCGTAAATAAATGGATATATATTTTGATGCGTAAATGAATCGATAAGTAGAAGCATAAATGGATGATGACCTGATGCATACACGTACATGAATTGATGGAAAAATGGATAGATCGATTGGATCGATGAACTAGTACATAAATGAATCGATTAATTGATGCGTAATTGCATGGGTGTATTGATGTATAAATTACTGGATCTATGAACTTATGAATAAATGAGTGAATCTATAAATGTACACGTAAATGATGGATGGATGGATCAATTGAATCGTAAATAGACGGATCGGTAATTTGTTGAATAATTGGTTGGATAAAGTAATTGATGTATAAGTGAATGGATGAATGAATGGATGAAGTTATGGATGGAAGGAAGGAATTTTTAATGGATAAATCGAAAAAAGGAATCTTAAATGTATGGATTTGGAAAATGTATGCTGAAAATGTTTATAAAGATGGATGGGTGGAATTGTAAAAGAAATGATAAAAAACGAACGGATGTTTTAATGAATAAATATATTATCAGGTAGACGATATTAGAAGTGATAATAGATTATTAAATTCATGGGATGAATTAATTTTGCATAAGTGTTTAGATGTATGTGGCCAGTTTTTAAGAAAGACTAGGTGGACAGTCACAAGAAAAAAAGGATGGGTAAATTAATGTTTGATTGGGTGTACGCATGTACAAATGATTATATGGATGGAGATATTGGTGAGTAAATGGATAAACAGATAGGTGAATGTAGGCATGAATTAATGAATAAATTGATTATAAATGAATGGATTGGCACGAGTCAATAAATAGTTCTATGGAAAAATGTAGAATGAAGAAATGAATAAATGGATGAATTACCACGCATATCGTGGTTAAGCACCCAAGTCTAAAATTTAACGTTGTATTTAATACGGCCTGTCGATCACGTGAGTTTGTTCATTACTGAAACTCAAACACAATCGAGACGCAGAATAAGTGGTATTTATTGGAATAGCTGTTATACAATTGTAATTGTCAGCATGGTTGTTAAGTAAGTGGGTTTGTTAGGGATAAGAAGTGGTTATAGTGAATTTAATCTGATATGCAATATTGTGGTAATATAATAAAAAAATGTTGAGGTAGACAACTTCCTCGAATAGTTAAATACAGATTATAGTTTCTATTGAAATCGATTAGATAAGCACGCTATAGATGAAATGTATTACGAAGATCAGAAAACGGAAGAACTGCAAATAAAATATAAACAAGGGAACTCTGATGAAATTGGCATCTACTTCTAAATCTCTCTTTTACATTACTTTTTACTGTCTTGATCTTACGAAGGTATTTCGTAAGAAGAGAAAGTTACAAAACCGTATGTTGTAAAAATGCGAGTTTATGGCTATTGCTGAGCCATCGAAAGCTGCTTTTATAATACTCAATATTGTTGTAAATGATAATATTGACTCATAATTATTTCATTGCAAATACCAACGAAAATTCACCACTATACCAATCTAAAAACTCATTGTCAAGCCCTGGTAACGAAAAATGGAGTAAATTCTGTTGCTACATTTAATAGATCACTTCCTCTATCATGTGGTGAATCCATGTTTTGTAAGTCTTTGATACCGAATAATGCATTGACGGCAAAACGTGTCTGTGCGTCCGTCTGTCCCTCTGTGGTCAACGCTAGCGCCTAAACCGTTCAGCCGATATTCTCCAAAATTAATATTCCTCGATATTTTCAAAACTTACTCAAAACGACTCTCTCAAAAGGAATCTCACAAAAAATTTAATTAAACTTTGTCCTTGGATAGTGTACAGAACGCCTAAGAGAATGGTGCAGGACTCATAATCGTTGAAATCCCATATTTTTGAAAATTGCAAAAGTACAATTTCTGGAGGGCGTCTTTCTCCACTTAGTAATGAAGATAGACTTTTTTCTTAATGAAACCTGTTCCTTTAAGTCAACGTTTTTTCGAAAATTGTAAAAAGTGAATTTTCAAAACTACAAATTGGCAATATACATTTTTGCCCAGACAAAGTTTGTTGTAAAACATCAGCTCTTTAAAAAGGGTTACGTATGTTTTTAAAAAAAACAAGAATTTTGCGCCTAATTTGTGCTTGATATTTATGCAATTTTTAAACAAATATTTTTTTAGAACCTGCTTCAGTATTGTAAATTTTTTTCCCACGGATAAAACAAAGGCATAGGTCTAATATTTGTTGAACTCTCTTAATTTTCAAGAATTCCAACTTTAGAAATAACGCGATATAGTATTTGCAGTTCTAGCATCACTAGTTTAAATTAACACATCTCACTCCCTTTGACTCTCCCTCTTCATATCTCTCTCCCTCTATTTCTCTCTCTCCCATTTCCCCTATCTCTCTCCATCTCCCTCTTTCTCTCCCATCTCCCCTCTTTCTCCATATCCCTCCCATTTCCCTCCTCTCCCTCTTCGTCTCTCCCCATTCCCCTCTTCACCTCTCTTGTAACATTCCTTTAGTGAGAATTAGTACTAGAAGACCGTTCTCTTGTGTCAATCTCTAGAGAACCCAATGAGTAGCCGGTACTGATTGTTAAATGAAGATATTACTTACTCGTATCAGCACATGTAGCATACAGCTTTCTCAGGTCAACCAGAATTGCAGGATCATCGTCTGTGGAAGATTTCTGCAGGTTCTCTGAAAAATATGCACATCTTACTTTTCTTATTTCAGGGAGTTAATAAAAGTAAGGGTTATATGAACTATTTTCACAGAGGAGCTACCTTTGTTTGAAAAATAGTGCGATAAAATTTACAATTTAATGTGGTACTGTTATTTCCCTACGTTGCTTGTACATTATAATCAATATTTATAAAAATTCAAAAAAACATTAATATATTTCTTCAGCCGATTCGAGTCCTCAAGATCGCTAAGGCAGTAGTGCCGTGGTGGTCTGGGACCAAGGATCGCGGGCTCGACTCCCGTTTCGGGCATGGTTGTCTGTATTGTGTGTGTCTGTAAGTTTGTGATTGTCCATTTCATCCTTCGTCATCATTAACATTTCACCGCATTCCCCAAGAATCGCAACCCTCGTTATAAAAACGGATTCAGCATGAAAATGGTGATCCCCCCCCCCCCGTAAAATAATGGAATATGGATCGTGTTAAATAATTTTTCTTGATTCTACTAACATTTTGTGTTTTATTTTTACGAAGTAAGAGCAATTTCAAAAATTGTGTTCCGTTGGAATTTCTGAACTGGGATTATTTTTATTTTGTTATGGTTTTAAAAACCTTGACTTGACAATCCTGATCTAGATAGAGAAGTAAAATCCACCTTAAAGCAAAATTGGATGTAAATATCTCTTCCCCTAATATTTTTTAAAGTCCATTAAATATTATATTGGTTAAAAGTCATCCCTACAACATAATATATTTGTAAGGTTTTGATACATAATATGAAACATAATATTCCCATTTTCTAGACTCAGTCATTGGCGACAGAAGCCTTCGAGCATTCGAGATAAAAGTTTTAAGAAATAACAAAATCAGGGAAATTTAAGTGTTGAATGAAAATTAGAAATGTTGTAAAAATTGGGAAATTTGGTATTAAGAACAGAAATGGCTAACAATGGAGAACTCTACGTTCAAATTCAATATATCAGAGGAAAATAGAAATGAACAAATAAAATATCCAGATGTCATGGGAAAGTATAGTTATCGGCAAAAATTAAAAATATGAACTGGAAATTACAGTTTTCAAAGAGGAATTTGATACATACAATGAAACGTTCAAACGTTAGGGTCAATTTAAGAAACCATCAATAACATATCATTGCAACGTTCGAAAGATAGGGGTAAATATTAGATATGCATCAAATTCGATATAACTAAGCAACGTTCAAAGCGTCGGGGTGAATTCGAGGAATACAATATCTCGAACTTAGCATAAAATTTTAGTCATCAATGAAACGTCAAAAATATTGGAGATATTAAATTCGAGATAAACATAACATTCAAAATATTAATGCAACGTGCGAAACATAGGGATGATTTCGAGACGCATATAAAATATAACATGTATAAGCAACGTTCAAAACATTGGGGTGAATTCGCGGTATGCATAAAATTCGAGATAACAATGCAATGTTCAAACCATGAAGGTGAACTCGAGATATCAATTCAACGTTCAAAATATTGGAGAGAATTCGAGATATGCATAAAATTCAAGATACCATTGCAACGTTCAAACCATTAAGGTGAATTCGAGGTATCAATTCAACGTCTAAAATATAGGAGAAAATTCGGGATCTGCATAAAATTCAAGATATCATTGCAACGTTGAACACATTAAGGTGAATTCAAGACAAAAATTCAACGTTCGAAATATAGGAGAAAAATCGGGATATGCATAAAATTCAAGATATCATTGCAACGTTCAACGCATGAAGGTGAATTCAAGATATAAATTCAATTGTCAAAATAAAAGAGAAAATTCGAGATATGCATAAACTTCGAGATATCATTACAACGTTCAACGCATGAAGATGAATTCAAGATATAAATTCAATTTTCAAAATATAAGAGAAAATTCGAGATATGCATAAACTTCGAGATATCATTGCAACGTTCAACACATTAAGGTGATTTCAAGATATAAATTCAACGTCACAATATAGGAGAAAATTTGAGATATGCATAAACTTCGAGACAGGCAAAGGTGCGTACCTTTGACGCCTCGCATCTTGTCCTGCTCGGCGAGCGCGTACCAGTCGAGGGTGATGCCGAAGTCTGGCAGCGGGTGGGCGTCGCCCCAGCGGCCGCAGGCGAACTGGTAGAAGTTCTCGCAGGGCGACACCTCCGTGTCCATGCTGTCCACCAACATCGCAGCTGCCGACACGACACACAAGATATAAGCAATACGAGTAGAACGAGAGCTGTCCACCAATATCGCAGCTGCCGACACGACACACAAAAGATATAATAGAACGAGTGATATCCACCAACATCGCAGCTGCCAACACAAAAGATACAAGTAATAGAACTAGGGCTTCGCCCAGCATCCTTGTTGTTTAATTACCATTGACTAATTAATAAAATTTGAATAATTAATCAACCAAGTCCAATAGCAATTTTTTTTCGAAATTTTGCTATTTCGTCGCAACATGAATAATATCAGAACGTCTAACGTGTTTCCAAGATTATGGGCTGTTTTGGACTTGGGAGATCTTTAGCGACATTTGAAAACAGCGAGTGCATGGCAATTATTCTAATGATCGGCTGGTGAGGTCGCGCTTTATACAGTCGGTATGTGCACCCCATCTCTGTTACGTCACAAATTTGTATTTTTGTCGTTTGTATAAAAAGAATTTTATTTTTTCTTCGGTAATACTCTGAAATAATCCTCTGCATGTCGATCCTCGTTAAGGATAACTTTCTGGATACTGTAAAAGAAGAGAAGCCTTCAAGAGGCATTTCTTAGCAAAATGACATAAAAAACATGTTTACCTTCTTTTGAGGAGAAGGTGGCGTGTTTTTCTCCACCTAAAATGACTCACGCTCTGAAGACCGTTGCCATGGTACAGCCTTGGAGCGAATATATTGGAGTCAACATTTGAAGGTAATATTGGGATGTAAAACGTTTCAAAGTTTGAAAATTCTATCCAGTCCATCTCAGGGTAAGCCAATGAGCAAATGTTTATAACCCACGTCATAAACGACAACAACTATAGTTATAAAAATACTTATTGATCTTCAAAATATGTGGCGTTTACTTAGTCACTTTTGTATGTTTCTTACCTGATACGACACATTCTTCTGTTAGGCAGACGTCTGGTTTGTGCTTTAATTTATTATCTGAAACAAACATTTGTTCGTGTAAGACGCTTTAAATATCATAATGCGTTCAGATGTTTTGTTTGGTATTGAATTTCATATAGGAGCATCTGAGCACTTATTAACAATTCTTTCTATAAGGCTTATCCGTCGTTATGAAATGCGTTATTGTTATTTTTATGATATTGTTTTTAATTTTACAACTTACACTCTAATATTATGATCTGTTTAGATTTCAACACCAACATATTAGAAGAAATTTTGTTTTGTTCATATATTCAAGAGTAAAATATATCTGTGAAACAAACAGCTCTCTAGATATCATGAGACGGGGTTTCTTTGAAATACATAAAGGGGACTCCAATTTTTATTAAATATTCGGTTTGCCAATAAACATAAGTAACTTCTGACCTATTTTTTATTCAACACAAATGACGTTTATATTTCGTTGGATTTTAATAATATTATTTTTTTTTTCCAAAATAACTCGGGAATATTGAAGTAATGTACGGTGGTAATATTCTACTGCCTATGTTTGAACCAATCCCTCAACATTTAAAAAATAGTTATTTTTATTAATATTTTAATTTTCTGTTTTCTAGTGTCGATGTGCAACTTTTGTGTTTATACTTATTGGTCGCGGCTGCAATCCACTTAATATTATACCAAAACTATCGATGTCCACTACACACAGTTAGGTTGTTATTTTATGAAATTGAAAGCTTTGAAGTTCAATGTTCCCATGTGATGGTGGAGTTAACCTGTTCAGTGCTCGCAAACACGCACCTCTGCATGTTTGCGTGAACTCATGGGGCAAGGACAGTCATTAATTTACAGTCCGTTGCTTCCCTTAGCTGTCAGAAAATCAATGGTAGCAGCCACCTGGACAACCCAAACAAAAAAGTTTGCGGCACGAGCCAACAAAGAGATGCCATTTAATTTTAGATTTAAGTTTAGTGCTCTTCCATACGCCATTCAAATTATCAACTTATTTATTATTGTCAATTCCCATATGACAATAAATTAAGCTTTAGGTAAATGTAGCTGTCCATTCTTGGTTACAAATTGCCAGATTTGAAACATCGTTACTGCTAAAGGACGACTCAATTCACGATATTATACTTGAAGGTTGCACACCAAGGACATATGGATACCCGGAGAACATCAGTAGTTCGAGGAGGAGTGTTAATGGCGATGCGCAGAATAAATTGCAAAATAATTGACGGAAAATTTGACATATTTAAGAAGTAATGCTACATGCATGTAACAATATCAATTAAGATAAAAAAATAGGAGTGGGGGAAATTATATATAGAATATATCGCAGCTTTTCATTATTAATAAAAATCCACGAACTTCGCTTTGTTTGATATGCGCGGCTAGTAATACTCGCGCAACTTTTCTTTTTTTTTTTAATTTATTGTCTACCTGTTCAACATACATGTTTTTCAGGGTTGTGAATACAATCATACATAACTTTTGGTTTATTTCCTAACTGTGGGTGCCCTCGACGGATGCGATAAGTGTTTTTGGTTATTATTATTATTTTTTTAATTAATAATTTAAATTATTACGGAAGTATATTAAGAGTACAGAGACTGATCGTTGATATGATTATTCGATGAAGGTTATATTATTTGAGGCCCATTTTCTGGTATTTTATGGTGGTCTGAATCTGTCTTTAGGGAAGCGTGAGTTGATGCGTAAGTTCGGTTCTGCTGTGCGTCCAAGGTTGAAAATGGATGTGCTGGGAGGTGAGGGGAGTGATGTGAAAAAGTCTTCGGACAGTTTGGTAATGTGTTCTTTTATTGTCGGAATTTGCAGTTCGTGGTGGATTTGCTTGTTCGAAATAAACCATGGCGCATTAATTATAGTTCTTAGCGCTTTATTTTGTATAGTTTGCAACAGGTTTATATTAGATTTTGCTGCATTCCCCCATATTGGGCATGCATAAGTCATAGTTGGTCGAATTATAGACTTGTAAATTATCATTCCGGTCTCTATTTTAAGGGAGGATTTTTTGTTAATTAGTGCGTAAAGGGAACTTCACTTTAAACACTGCCTTTTTCAGAACTTCTCTATTATTGTTCTCAGAAGTCACAGTCCAACAAATGTATGGCACAAAAAGACGGACGTCTTCGAAGAAGATTAGAAGAGAGATTCTACTAAATAATAAAAATGTATAAAGTGATGGCAGTATCGATATTTCTGTACGGAAGTAGTGGTGAATCACTAGGTGTACTTCAATATTTGCTAACGCGGGTTATAACGTTCTCACAAAACGTACAGAAACACATTAAAGCTGCATTGGAAGTTACATACATGCATTTCATTTCCGTTACCTCAATTTTTTTTAATGTATAGTCTTTTTTTGATCTTCTTGGATAGATTAATAACATTTCAATTTACAATTTAACAAGAATTGTGAGTATTTTTTCACCTTCATTGAAATAAAATACTAAGAGAGAGATTGTGGTTACTGTAACTATAATATAATTAGTATTTTATTGACAATATGCATTTATTATTTGATTTGAGAATAGTTATAACAGTCAAGAAATATTGGACGATCGTTGTGCATATGATTTCTTGAAAGTACTTATTTAAAAATACTGGAATTAACTTGTGTGTTTTTCATTTTTTTTCCTTCTAATAATTGTTTAGATACTTCTACACAAGTTACAGAAGAATTCTATTCCAAAGATTGGTAAATCTTGCTTTTAACAGTGTTACTTTATTTTCTAGAAGAGTTATAAAATAATGTTGTTTACAATAATTTAAAGATTGTGTAAGATATATACGGAATTATAGTATTTCAAAGAAAAATGTATTTTGCTCAAATTTTAACCTATTTTCAAAAGTCGTATTATTATGGTAGTTTTACTGTGTTTTTATAGATATATAATGAGAAACCGTGAAGTCAAGAGAATTTAGGAATTCAGGTCATGCTCAATAGTGTACGCCAAGAATGACAAGAAAATCAATCACTCTAAGAGACTTATTTCCACCAAGTCACACGGTCTGAAGCTACAGAATACACCTGCTTTATAACACTGCTTTTCATTTGCATGTGTGTTCATGGTTAACATTAATATTAAGTATTAACTAACGTAAATAAATAAGTAAATAAGTAAATAAATAAATAAATAAATAAATAAATAAATAAATAAGTAAATAGATAAATAAATACATAAAAATAAATAAATATATGTCTTTTTTGATGACGAGGTCCAGCTTGCTCTTCCGCCTGACCACTTTCAAAAAATGTTTAATACAATAGTTAATGAAAAGAAGGTCTTTCAAAGAGAAATACGTACGCAATTTGGATGAGGGGGTTTTTCACATTGAAGACAGAAATGAAAGCGAGGGAGGAAGGAGACGATAGAAACGCGAATGCTCTCCCAGCATTTGTGAGATTAAATTTATTTATTTATTTCAAGTTAGGGATGTATTAAAGTTCATCATAAATATATGTAATTAAACGCCACGAGAATTTACTCAAATTTAAAGAAATTATATTTTCTGACTCAGCAAGTTAGGTACAGAAAGGATTGGAAGGGTCTTGTGTAAGTCAGTGAAAGGTTAATAAGTACTACTAAATATTTCACACAGTGATTTTGTAGGAGCTAAGATTGCGGTCAACGTATGTACGTATTTGCCATTTTGAGGGTCGAATTAATCAGACTTTTGGCCGCTAGCGGTGTTGCCAGACCGGAATCCTGTTTTTGTTTATTATCCACGCCTACAGGTAAGGGAGACATGTGACAAGCATGATGCATTCCCTTTGCCGTATCTAGAATTCTTGGACCGCTAGAGCTTTCCTTTCGTCACACAGCTCTACAAAAAACTTGAAACGATTGTACAGCTTATTTTTGCGCCGGACGGGACTCGAACACGGGACCAACTCAAAGAAAGCTTTGACGCTGTTCAGCAGCCACCCGGCTGAAGTACTAATTAATAGTTATTAATAATAACAACAATAATATTAATTACTTAAATAATACATGTATGTATGTATGTACTTGGCGCGACAGTCAGTGAACGGGCTCAGGCCTACCGGCGACGTCCCTGCCTCGTGGCCTTGAGTTAAGGCGGTACGTGTAGTTAGCACGTACACATCCCCACGCCGTATTTCGGTCTTCTCAACATACTCACGTAATACATACTAACATAATAATAATAATAATAATAATAATAATAATAATAATAATAATAATAATAATAATAATAATAATAATAATAATAATAATATGAAGTACTTACATCGAGCTCCGTACACCGCTATCAGGATGATCAAGATAAGGATCACAATGATCAGAAGTACAATGACCACTACCAATCGCCTCTCTTTTCTGGTGCTGCGTTTGATTCTGGAAATAAGAGAAGGTTCGTGTCCTAAGTTGATTCACATCAATGCTGTTTTAATGGGTTCGTAATTAGAGAAACAGAATATCTCTAAACTGATTTTCATTTTACAATGTTAAACCTAAAATTAGTTTACCACATTTATTGACGAAATTTTTGAATGACCCTGGATCATTCATTGGATAGATTAGGTAGAGAGTGATAGGAAGAGGTTAAATTCATTTAGATGGACTGTTGAAAGGCGCGTTTTCTTGTTTAAAGAAACGTTAATAGATCTGTTGTTTCTCAGAAATTATTAATCTAATTTCGGTCGTAAAATACGTGTTTAAAGTTTTTCGAGCTGTATCTTTCATACACGTTGGGATAAAGATATTTAGCGCTGTTCCAAAGATGGTTAAGATCGTGAAGGAGAGAGACATACACGCAATTTTGTAACCCAAATCTGGATATCTGTATGTATGGATGGATATATGTGTCACGCGTAACTTAGATTAGAATCTTTGGAGTTGAAATTTGGTAAATAGAAGTAAGGAGTAAGATCCTATTGTGCCAATCCGGATATTATTAAATAATAATAAATAAATAATAATAAAAATAGTATAAATAAATTAAAATAAATATTATTAAATAAATATATAAAAAAATAAATATTAAATAAATAAAATCATTAAATTACCGTAATATGAATTACATGAAGTCCCCGTAACACTTCCAACATTTTCTGGAAATTAGTTGCAATTTTTTATCTTTAAAGTTTTGCTCGAATAGAAGATAGTGCGTTAAAGTCTCTGCTATTTAGAAAATTGCAAATATCATTAATTTCAAGTACTAAGGGAAGTAAGTAGTTTAGCAATATATTTTAGCTTTCTATTCAATAAAATTTTACATTCCAACTCAAGAACTAAACATCCTTACGTGACACAGTAAAGAAATTTGACATATTGTATTGTTTATGTTTATGAATGCGCGTCATCCCATATCACTTACTTAGACTATGAACAAGTTATACGAAACAATCAATCGGTGTGAAGGAAAATATGATGGAATGCAATAATACATATATTATAGGTTGACAATTAAATAAGTCGCGGTTTGATTATGAAATTTTAAAAATACAAATTAGTATTATTAAACACTGAATATAAAGTAATAACACACATTTAGAATGACCGAAACTTAACCATTTAGGTACATAAGCTCTGAAAATATGATTAGAAAGTGACTTGTGTAACACATACGTCTCATGTACTAACATATTTAGATATATAGATTTTATCTCGTGCGCTCTCGCGGGCAACAGCTGCATTTCATAAGCGAATCGTAAGTCAGTAAAGGCCATAGTGACGATGAAATATTGAATGTAAACAAAACGCATGAAGTCGCAAACGTATACACTAAATTATGATCGGAGAACGAAGAACGGCAATCACATTGTTCCATTTCTGCGTCCCTCCCTCAGCACCATCTCTGGGATTACAGCTGTACTACCTCGCTTCCCTAATATTATTTAGTAATTTGTTACATAGCCCTAAAACGTTTACAAATGATACGTTCAAGTGATTTGACCTCGTTAGAGAGTATTAGTGGCCGGTGAGTACGGTTTATATCAAATCATTTATTTTTGTCCGAAGTTACATCGTTCAGCCTTTCAGCTCTGCAGCTGATTGTCAATTTATTCTAAGCTTAAAAATTAAGAAAGAGGAAACTCATCGAGCACCGCCAGAAGTCACTGGGAAAAGATATTAAATGTATGTATGTACTTGGCGCGACAGCCAGTGAACGGGCTCAGGCCTACCGGCGACGTCCCTGCCTCGTGGTCTTGAGTTAAGGTGGTACGTGTGGTTAGCACGTAGACATCCCCACGCCGTATTCCGGTCTTCTCAACCTGAGAAGTGAATTTTCTCGTCACACAGCAACATATACGTGGACTTGTAATGCGGAGGTTTCTTTTTTTGGAAGTCTTAAGTCTTGCTTATGTGGGATGTTGCTGAAGGGCAGGTGATGGCGTCGACACAAAGGCTGAGAGTTCAAAACCCACGTAAGCCACGAAGGATTTAATTTTGTTCCTGTCACGGAGGGCATTTTTAGTTCCTCCTTTATTACATCTGTACTGTAATGATTGACTGATTGTGGTTACAGGAGCGTCAACTGCAAAGATCATCAGTCCCGCAAGTGTAAGGCATTTTTTTTCCCTCGGGAGGTGGCGGGGGTTTCCGCAATCGTCAGGACTCGAACCCGAGAACATCCTGGTCAGAGTCGTTGCACTGGCCTCTGTTGTTGCCCTCAGAAAACTCAGCCGATGTTCTTTGGCTCAGAATTAATTTGATTATACATATGTGTAGATAAACAAATTTACAGATATAATACATTGAAACGGGTATATTTTCTCGTAATCTTATTGTGTACGGAAGTACGGAAAGAAAACTAATTATATTAAGAAAGTCGTTGACATTCTTGCGTGAACCAGGAGCTGGTAAATATAGTTCATATGACGTGCATTCTCACGAAAACATTAAAGGATAAAAATAAAAGAAGACTTGGGTAACTGCCTTTAAGTGGGACTTGGATGAAATGAGCATTTTTATTCTTGACCATGAACTTCTAACACGTGTACAACATTATCGACCTTCGCTCAGAGCAACACATTTCAATGTCGCAAGGGAATCAACACTGGAAAAAAATAATTCTGGTCACGAAATAATGGCACTTGCCTGTCACGAGGTGAAGTTACATCTTTATACTTTCTTGCCTTAAAGACGTTCTTCTTAAGAAGAGAAAGTTATTCAATGCTGCTGGAAAAACAGCGAATTCTCTGCAGAAAAACACTTATTAAAGGGTCCTGATTACAAAAAAAATTGATAAATCCAGTTGGTAAATTTAGAAAACTGAACCCTCTAAAACGTGGTGGAGCCAGAATCCATGTTTTCTGGGTCTTTGATACCGTAAAGTCCATTGTCTGCAAAACGTCTGCCCGTCCGTGAACCGGCTAAACCGTTCAGCAGATTTTCTCCAAAATTAATATTCCCAAATCGGTCTGGCAGACATCGCGACGCCTTGACTTTTAAACTGATATTTTAATTTTGACGAGTAACCGTAAACCCGGGTATATTCCGAAAAGCTGGAGATCGTATTCTTGAGATGGTATCAATGAAAGATTTTTATCAAGAAAAAAGTTATTCTTGAATGAAAAATTCGTAACTGTTAGAAGACGTGATTTTCACAATGCATATAAGCACGATTACTTGATCATTGAAACTCTTTTTTCTATGAAGAAAATGGGCATCTAAAAAGCTCTTTAAAATTTTTAAAAACTGGGCATACTCAGGTTTTTATCGTTTTCAAAAATTTAATTACAGCTCTAAAAATATTGACTATTTTTTCACAATTTAAACAGCAGGAGATGGCGAAATTGAAAGAATTTCTTATTCGTCAATGTTCAAAGATTCAATATTCATTGTGTTGTACTACGGCTAAATTGTATTTTATACCATCTCTAATACTCTGAGGCTTTTAAAAAGTAAGAAGAAGAAGAATACATGTCGTTTAGTAAATTTGAAAATGTGGAAATAAATAGTACGTATACTTACAATGGAGTTCGTCCAGTTATATCCATAAAAGCATCATGACTGATGGCACCGGATACTGTAGATGCGGCTGCAAAATCAAAACAAAGAAATTCAAATAATAAATTAAATATTTAAATTCCCAGGTCAAGACAGAAACTAATGGGGCTACAATATGGCACAGAGTTTCTCATATCAATTAGTTTTCTGTTCTCTTGATTCGTTACCAGCCATATGTTTATACACCAACCTCTTTTCAACAGCTGTCTATCGACCTAAAACATCTACCACGGCCTCTTGAGGTTTGTATCCCTCCTCTACGAACATTCCTAATGAAGTGTACCTTCACGCTTCCTGACTGTAGGGTAGGTCTTCGCATGGAGGAAAGAGATGGGTGGACTCATGCGCGTTTTATCAGACTTCAGCCAATGAGCTTCAGGCAGCAGTTTGCGTCACAATATTAGCGGGAAATATAAATACCAAAACTATTACCAAATCATTGGAACAAATATTTCAAGGATTTAAAAAAAGATTGCATCTTTTATTTTAATTACACCTTCGCCGGGTTATTTTCCATTGAAAATGGTCACATTAAAACACTTTCAAAATGTTTCTCAGCACTTCTCGCTCTCTTTGCAAACATGGCGGCCAGCATTTCTGACGAAGAGACCGTGTTGTGGTCACGTGACGCAAACTTGTACTGCGCAGACTGATCAAAGATCGTTGCGTTTCCGGGCTACCAGCCCGGAAAATTTATCTTCGATCGAAGATCGTTGCGCCGGAGTAGCCCATGCATATTTTTTTGCACCACGGGTCTACTTATGCACTATACATTTACATTATTACCTGTAGTTTCCCTTGGCCACATAACTGTATCATTGTTCTCGATGTAAAGATCAAGTTTCTCTGTTACCCATTTTTCTGACATACCAAGAGATTATTCTCTTTCTCTCGTTTTACGTGTAATAATCAAAACCTTTTATTACACCAAATCTTGAAGAATAAACGTGATCACTTGAATGTAACCAATTCTAAATTAAATATAATAAATAATAATAATAATAATAATAATAATAATAAATTAAAAATGCAGACTGGAATATAACATTACATTACCTTAAGAAAAGGAAACTTCTGTAATCTATCTCCGCACTCAATAACTGCAATAGCTTTAGAATTCCCTCTCTTTACCTGAGAACTTGCGATCGTCAACGGCACCGAAGTCACCGCCGCCACCGCCGCCACCGCCACCGTCGCCCATGGCGCCCCAGCAGTAGGCGCAGACGCAATGCCACTGGACACAACAAAAGCAAATCCATGATTTTTATTACTTCACACAACTCTTTTTATAGTTATTACACATATTTTT
This sequence comes from Gryllus bimaculatus, assembly GCA_017312745.1. NCBI lineage: Eukaryota > Metazoa > Arthropoda > Insecta > Orthoptera > Gryllidae > Gryllus > Gryllus bimaculatus. The sequence goes on along the minus strand of BOPP01000256.1, from coordinate 786,904 downwards.
TTTTCGAATATTAGTAATTTATTGATTGTTAATATTCACCAGTCTGTTCATGTTCATTTATGATTGTTCTGTTTGGCCCTTTAGTTTAAAACAGACCTTTCAGTGAAGTGGTATTTACACAATAATACAATAAATTTGCATTTAGTATTAGGTTTTTATTATTGCAACGGTTTCAAATATCATTTTGTTCCCATAATCAGGCTATAAAAATATATTCACGTTTGACAATAGGTATATATCAGATTATGTACATTGAATTATGGTACAAAATTCATCCCAAATATATAGAAGAAATACATGAACTCTAGACTAATTATTACACAATATAATTATATGGAGCACACCTTTTACAACTATCAATTACATCATAATACTCTATCCGTAATGCTTATTCAATCTTTCATTTGCTCCAAGGCACCATCATATAGTAGCACGCCATGTTTTTGTTTCTAAGTGATATAGACGCGCCATCTGGAATATATAGAGTTCTGAATTGCAGGCATGGAATGTGCAAGGAGTCATAAGGGGGTGGGGTAGGGGATATATTCCACATGGGGGTCTAATCCTTAATGCATATTTATTGTATTATTATATGAATACCACAATAGTGGAAAAGGTCTTTTCTAAATTAAAGGGCCAAATAGAACCATAATAGTAATTTATTGACTGATTGTTAGGGATTACGGGCGCGCCAACTGCTATGGTAATTCGTTCCGTAAGTGTTACATGCTCTGTAAGTGTTGTAACATGTATTCGTTCCGTATAAGTGTTCCGTTAGTGCATGTTACACCTCGGGAAGTAACTGTACTCCTTCACCGCTAGCACGTGATATCTGACACGTCGAATTGCGGTATTTACCTCTCCGTTATGAATAGGCGAAAGAGACATTTTCACGAAAGTAATAATTCCTTTGGGAAATTTAATTGGTTATTAAGTGTATACGGGTGTGTCCGTTACTTTGGTCGGTAATGCCGGTACGTTATAGCTGACAAGTGACAGAGTTACTTCCCTGGTGGAACGTGAGATCTGGCGCTGACCTACAAGTTGGCAGGCAGGTTTTCCCTCACCCATGTATCTCCCTCAGCGAGGCACCGCCACAGACAGGACAAGCTGTAAGCTCCTGTTGTCTCCCAACATCTGCAGTAGTTTAGAGTATGTAAGTGGGTATATTATAAGGCAAAATGACGGGAAGAAAAGAGGAAGTGAAGATCGCGCGCGGTCCGTGGCTCATTTGTATTACATTCACGTATAAATGGTATAATGTTTTGGCGATCCTTGCACTTGGTTGGCAGCCGCCCTAGCGTCTTAATTTGCGGAAAAACAACAGCTTCTCTTCTTCAGCTCCACAGATCTTTCGAATCGACGGCACCTTACACGTTCTGTTGATGGTTTCCTCGATGTAAATATCTTCCAATATTTTGATGCTTAATTGACTAATTGTTAGAGATTGCGGGCGCGTTAACTGCTACGGTCATTAGTCCCGTATGTGTTGTGCATGTTTTTGACTCGGAAGGTGGTTGTGGTCTTTCTCCGCTGGAGGGCGAGATCCGGCGCCGACCTAGCGGCGGCTTGCTCGGGTCGGGTTTTCCCCAACCTGGTATCTCCCATCAGCGGGGAACTGCCCCAGACGGGGCAAGCTCTAAGCTCCCGACCAGTCACCCGGCATGTGTGGTGGAGTAGAGTAAGTGTGTGTGTGTGTGTGTGTGTGTGTGTGTGTGTAAGTAAGGGATGAGGATAGGACAAGGAAGAGGAAGGAAAAATCGCGCGCGGCCCGTGGCCCGTTTGTTAGGGTACTGCTCCAGCATTCGTCTGGTGTTGATCGGAGCAACAACAGAAAACTACCTATCAGAGCAACCGGCCGCTGGAATTCTCCTCCAGACAGTGCGTGAAATCGATCTAGCTGTCAAGCTAGTATCGAAAATCCTGCCACCGTCGGGATTCGAACTCTAGGACTTCCAGGTCACAGGAACTGCAGTGACATCCGTTAAGTAGGGTCGCTGATTTTGCAGCGGCTCTGACCGGAAGGTGCTAGGGTAAAGACTTCACGGTAGCAGATTTGGAACACTAGCTATATAGCGATATATTCTTGTCCCCCCTTCTACACACAGGCACACGCGCACACACTTACTCTAAACGGACAGCACTACCCCACATGCAAGAAGGTTGAGATCTTGTTTCGGCGGGGGGAGTGCCCCGATAAGGGAAATACCAGGAGAAAATCCCCCACAAGCCGTGCAGGTCGGAAACCGATATCATGTCCTACCGGGAAGACACATCACCAGTTCCAAACATATAAAACATTCACTTCACTAACGAGACTGATGACCGTAGAAATTGACGTTCCAGGGGAGGATAACCTATCAGTCAATTCCGTGAACTTTTTTATTGATTGGTGATTCCGGGTGCATCAATAGATAAGGCTATTAGTCCCGTAACGTTTTTTTTTTTTTTTGCTTGAGAAGTGGCGGTCATTTACCCACACTGAACGGTGAGATCCGGTGTCAACCTACCGTCGACTAGCGGAGTTTTCCCCATCCAGGTATCTCCCACCAGCGTAGCACCACCCCAACCGGAACAAGCTCTAAGCTTCCGACCGGTCTCCAGGCATATGTGATAGTGTGGTGAATTCTCCTCCAGACAGCGCGTGAAATCGATCTAACTGTCAAGCTAGTATCAAACTCAACCACTCATTTTCTCATTGGCCAAATATAGGAGGGTGTGAAGGTGTATAAGTATGGATGGCGTTAGGACAAGGAATGGGAAGGAAAAAACGCGTGCGTTACTTAGCCCTTTTTCAGGGTACTGCCTCGATATTTTCCTGGTATTGATCGGAGAAACCACGGAAAACTACCGACTAGAGCAGCTGGCCGCTAGAATTCTCCTCCAGACAGCGACTGAGCTGATAAGCTAATAGTGTTGAAAATCCTGCCACCGTCGGGATTGGAACCTAGGACCTCCCGGTCAGAGACAGTGCAGTGACTTCTTGGCTGTCCGGGTGGCGACGCGTCGTTGGCTGAGAGACCAACTCAGCCAACGGCCTCTCAGAGGGCCTCTCAGCCAGCGACGCGGCGTCACCCGGACAGCCAAGAAGTCATGATCTCGAGCCGCGGAAGCCTACGTGTACAGAGTCAATGCACTGACATCAGTTGAGCCACCTCTACCCGTCAATGAATCCTTTGGTCACGTGACCAGCCTCTCTCAGTGCGACGTGGGACGCAAGGGCAGTGCACTCCATGGGGCCTTGAACTGCGCCAGCATCAACGCTTCACAATCCGCTTCAGAATTGTCGCGTGTCGCTTGTGTGGTCACGTGGGTGTTTATTGACGCTTCGACCCCATGTGGAAGGACTTCAGACTTTAAAGGTGTCCACACACGCCAGGAATACTTTACTGTTTTCCTCTTTCGGGTTTACGTGCCCACCACTTGTAGTTTTTCTAAATAAATGGATATTATTTCGAATATTGGGTAATTAATTAATGATTATAAGTCGAGAGTGTACAATAGCTGACTGAATGTGGTATGAACGCAGATCTCAAAATACTACTCAAAAAAGGAGATAATATGTATTTCAATTATTGTAATAATATGATAAATTTAACTGAAAATTTTTACAAATTTTATTTCTTCTTGCTCACTATTTCTGCCATTCAAGGGTCATGACACAAGGTTTATATAACATTACAGGCTGACTCATCTTTAGATCTAATTGTCAATGCACTTCCGGCATAGATATTTTCGAGTGACTGGTATCACGACTTGGGCAAGCATTAGTTTATACGTGTGTGTGTGTGTGTGTGAGAGAGAGAGAGAGACAGAGAGAGAGAGACAGAGAGAAGGAGAAAGAGACAGAGAGAGAGAGATTATATATTAAGGTGATTAAGGAGGATTGGAAATGTTCTTATAATAGCACCTGTTGAAGAGCGGTTTTACTAAGTGACGTATCTCCAAGAAACACCATATGCATATTGTCTCCCCATTGTTAAAAATATAATTATTTTTAATGTCTTATTTTTATAAATGTAATTAATATTAATATTGTATTAAAAATATGTTTGCGATAGTTCGTGCAGCTCTGATTAAAATTTAATTCCTAATACTGTATTTTTAACTATGAGTAAAACCGCAGTACGAGTTCATAATAGAAATAAATCTTAAACTCGTAATTGCTTGATTCGACTTATGTCACGTACAAAATGTTACATGAAACTCAGGTTCTACAGCAGCACGTAGTTGAAATATTCAAAAAATGATGGAAATTAACGATAATGAGACTTCCATCATTCGTTAAGCGTCTCTTGTTCTTATTGAGGACTTTTTTAAATTTGAATGTTTTTGTGATTTGTTACTAAAATGTTAGTAAAAAATAAAACTTTAAGCAGAAATTACGCAAAACTACTCGGTTTTTGAAAACAATATGTATGTGCTGTTTTAAAGATCTGCTTTTTCAGAACAAATTCCATTTTAATATAAATGTCTCTCACTTTAATATTGTAATTTTGCAATGTTAGCTTTTTGCAATTTTCAAAAACACATGGTCTAGAGCTAGATTTTTAGTGTCTTTTAACAAATACAAGGGTAAAAGATTTTTTAAACTTTAGAGCTGTTTCAAACAAAAGGTTTAAAAATTGCCTAAATTTCAGTCAGAGTACGCGAAAGCGAAAAATATTTTGGAAAAAGAGAAATAAAACTTATTTCAAGATTTGTCTTTGAACAACAGTTTCATTCAGGGAGCTAGCTGCTTTCATTCAAGAAACAACAGGACTTAATTTCTCGCATTATTTCTAAATTTACAATTTCTTAAAATTAAGGGAGTTTAATGGAAATGAGATCCCTTCCATTCTATGAAGTATCTCTTTTCCTTTTCCTTAAAAAATTAAAGAATAAATTTGAAGTTTTTTTGAGAAAATGTTTTATTAATAATGAATATGTATTAACGTGGGGAAAATGGCACGTTTTGCAAAAAAATAGGCATGGCTTTTTTAAAGAGCTTGAAAAAAAGACATGGCTTTTTTTTCAAAAACATTGAACATGTCCTTTTTTTGAACGGCTGATTTTCTACAACAGCCTATGTGGCAAAATGTCTATCTTCAATTTTGTAGTTTTGAAATCCTAACTTTTTACTATTTTCGAAAACAACGAAGTCAGACGAAAATATGACTAGCACCATATTTTTTTACCGTCCCTTATTGTATATGAGGAGAAAATTGAAAAACAAATGGAGCGGTTTTTGAGAAAAATATTGTTAAATTTTAATTGCTTATTTTTCACGCAAAACTAGACGAAAATTACTCATATTTTCGAAAAACTGCACATGAACGTACTTGAAGATCTGTCTTTAAAGAACACGTTTCATTAAGGGAAAATCCCTATCTTTAATATTATAGTTATAGGAAAACATCTAAAAGTAAACGTTTGCAATTTTCAAAGTATGAAACCAGCACCATATTTAATCGTGCTTTACGCTATCCGAGAATGAAGTTTAATGAAAAATTGTGGCCAGTTTTGAGAAAATTTTGAAAATGTTTTGAGACATTATGTAAAGTATCCTCAAAAAGCAGAATATCCGTTTGCAACTCTCCAAAGGGTCGAGTTCGATTAGATTAATCAAGTGATATCAATTTTGGAGGAAATATTGCGAACGATTTAGGTGCCAGCGTTGACACAGACGGACATGAACCGACTGACAGACGTTTGGCCGTCAATAAGTTTTCGGTATTTTACCAGGACGCGACAATAAATTTTTTCTGACGAAAATGCACCTTTTTCCGGCGCACGATTTCATAAACTAAAAATCCATCTTCCTTATCGCAGTTGTAAGAAGACCCCCCAAAAATTTGCAATTTTTGGAAAAATCAGAAATTTCAACGAAACGAAGACCTGCGCCGATCTTTTAAGTGTCATTTACGATATTCCATTTCAAACTTTAGTAAAAAAGTTAGAGCCATTCTTGAGAATATTTTGAGAATGATGAGTCTTCATATAAAGCACCCCCAAAATTCAAAATATTCGTTTTAAACTCATTGAGCGTAAAATTCGTTTAAATCGATTGGGGAATATCGATTTTGAAAAAAATCGGCTGAACGGTTCAGGCGCTACCGTTGACCACAGACAAGGAGACAGTCGTTTTGTTGATTTGTCGGTATCAGGGATCCACCAAATGACATCACACTGTGTTAAATGAAGTAATTTATTACATATAGGAACAAGATGTGTCCACTTTTTCGTTACCAGAGACCGACAATAGGGTTTTTCTGACAAAAATTTCCGATTCTGGCGCATGATTACAATACTATCTCTTCTGACGTAGTAAAGCGAGAATGTAAAAAACTAGTCTATTTCTATATGCAAGGATTTAGAGTTCTCTTGTAAGAAAGGGTCCACGTTTTATCGAATCTGCATATTTCTGACAACCACGAAATACTGGTCCCTAGAAGAGATGTATTTCCAAAAATGTAATAAAGCTTGTAAAAAATTATCAATTTGTTGCTCACGGTGGCGTGAGGGACTTATCTCGAGATGTTAGGTATCGGAAACCAGATTTTAACCTTCGATTACCTGAGTTTGGGTTATATATCCAAATCTATAGCTGGTTTGCCTTTGAAAATAGATTTTATTACATCGAAGCGAGTATTTTGTTAACAATTCTTGCCAAAAACGCTTATTAATTTCTGTATTCTATATTCAACGTCTATATGGTTTTGGGTAGAGATCCCAGAGTTAAGAAAACGTGCACAGAATACACTTCTCCTCGTAGCACATCATACACAGTTTCTGTTTTGACGTAAAATAAACAAACAAAGTATAAAATTATTCGTTTATTATATAAAAATGAATATTTTATTGCAAATCAAGTGCTTTGTTCCGAACGTAATGCAACTATGTACACGTGATCTTTAAAACAAGAGCAACTACACGTTATTTCACAAAACTAACACACACAAACACACACACACTCTTTTCTAGTCTTCGTTTCCTGACTATTTCGAAAACAGTGAGAAAATTTATCAAACAGTGACAGTGGAATTAGATTTTCATTTTAAAAGGTCAAAAATGCTATTGAAAGTTTGCTGGGACGATGCAACAATGCATATGTCAACCCATAATTGGAAGCAACAATGATTGTAGCAAATATGTCAGGGCGAGGCGGGGAATATATCGGTGCGGAGCAACGAGGTAGAACAATGAAATTCTATAGAATAGCGATGAGCCCGCCATATTATCTATCATCAAGATCAGATCGTGCGTGTGTTCGTTGATCGCGTGTCAATTCGGTTGAAGTGCATTTAGAAGAGATGTAATATTTAAAAGGTGGAGTTCAATCTTAATGAATTTAAAGACTCAATTTGAAAGTAGCTTGTTCGTAACACGAATTAAATTTCTATACTTTCTCCTTGGTTACACTTGATTTTATAAAATGTTAACGTTTGAATTGTACAGTTATAGTTATTTTTTTACATTAAATTAAATTGATATTTATGTAATGTTGATTTTAACAAATATTTGAGATCAAATCACAGACTACGAAACGTCGATATGAAATTACGAAAGTACTTAACAAACTTGTCATTTTTCATATATTTTAATGTAATTAACTTCACCTTTACAAGTGGCCACACAATGAAAACAAAAAAAATGTGGTCTAAATTTAGCTTAAAAATGTTCTTGAGATTCACCAAAAGACAAAATTATTTGAAATATCCATATTATACACGCAAAATTAATGTAAAATAGTCCCTCTTCTTATAAATGTATAATATGAACTCTATATTTCTTTGTGGCTAGGGTTGCCAACTGTCCTCCAAATAAAAAGTCACACCGGCGATCCTCATTGGCATTTTGTGGACGAATTTTGACTTGAATCGCAAATAGAGAGAACAAAGTAACAGAGCTGATGTTAGTCTAAGTTAAATATTTATAAAAAGAAATGTGTTGTTGCGTTTTTAATTTTATAATTGAGAGTGCTCCCTTTTAAATGTGTTAATTCTCTTATCGAGTATCCTCCCTTTCACATGAACACTGTTGTCAACCATATATGTTGCTTCTGTAAGTGCAAATATATTTTGAACAAGATGAGAGAATCTTAAAATCGCGCATCCACTAACACCACACCAAAAAACACCGAAAACGTGTGCTTTTAACCAAGATCACATAGCAAACTTTATTTTGTTTTGCCTTCCGAAAACATGGCAGCCAACAGTCCAAGGTGCTGTATTTTCACAACATTCCTTTCTCTATAAAGTCAAGAACATTGATGTGGAGGGGGAGAATGGAGTTTGGGGGGGGGTGAGACTAGTGTGTGATCGGAGACGGGATGGGAAGGACTGGTTAAGGCAGAGAGATGTGCGTAGAAGATACAGTATGGATCAAGTTAATTTAATTTCCCGTCTGATTTATCATTGTCTTATATAAATACTCGGACAACTTAGGAAACTTAGCTGTGCGTTAATATTTGTCATATGAAACTGCAATTCCATATAACTTCCTGAAATTCGCTTTCTTTTGAAACCTGATTTGTCAAGATACACGACGTGATCATAAGAATCTGGACACGTCCAAAATGGTGTTATAGTGCGGTCGTGTTGTTCATGTAGGGGGCATGCACCTCTTGTTTTGTGTACCACTATCACGGCACAGCCTTTCGTTGGTGGTTTTAAACACCTTCTTGCTTCCCACTGTTGAAGACCAATTAGAGGATGGCGATTGCATCTTTCAACACAATCAAGCACCTGCTCATACTGCACGGCGTGTGGCGGAGTGGTTACACGACAATAACATTCCTGTAATGGACTGGCCTGCACAGAGTCCTGTCTTGAATCCTATCGAACACCGACTACGAATGTTTTGGAACGCCGACTTCAAGCCAGGCCTCACCGACCTCACCGATACCTCTCCTCAGTGCAGCACTCTGTGAAGAATGAGTTCCCATTTCCCAACAAACCTTCCAGCACCTGTTTGAAAGTATGCGTGCAAGAGTATAATCAAGGCTAATGATGAGTCAACACCCTATTGAATTCCAGTATTACCGATGGAGGGCGCCACGAACTTCTAAGTCATTTTCAGCCCCGTTTCCGAATACTTTTGATAACATAGTGTAGATTGGGTAAGAGCCGCAAAAGTCATCAGTATTGCAGGTATAATATATGTCACTGTTGAATATAATTTCTTTTTGTATTCAAACGTGGAATTCCACCAGATTTCCGCGAAAACAAACGGATATTTCTTCCTTCCGACTAATCGATTGTTTTGTCATCCAGATACCAGTCGCAAGACCCACTGCGCAAGTCAGTTTGTTTGCCCTGCATTCACAGTGACGTTTTGGCGCAAACCAGAAGGCTTTGAAATGTCACAGCTCGATACCGGTTGCGTACTGAGTATGATGTATACATTACTCGTACTGAGTCACCCTATGCCTATGCGTAGAATAGTGCTTCCGGAACGACTATCGATTGTCTACACTTGCAGACAAATTACTATCTGAGCACGTTTTATTGACCTCTCATTTCGCTAAAGGCTAGGGTAGTGCCTGCATTGTAGTTATTTTGTTAGCAGTACCATCAAATCATACGAGATCTAAAACTCGATTGCGGATGCAAATTTTACTTACAAATGTGTTTTTTTAACAAGTTAACAATATTCATAGCAATCTTTAAATGAATTTATACTATATTCCTTAGTGTAGAAGAGAGGGGTCAAGAACCCCAAAATTCAATAAACCTGCGTAGATAGTAAATCAACACTCCATTTTAAATTGGTTAAATACTACTGTGACTTCAATACCATATACCTTCTCATATTTCTGGTAAGGGAGACGTAATTTTGAAAATTGCAAATTCTACTTAACAAATTCTTCAGTTATCGCTTGAAAAACTCAATAAAATAAGCACGAAAAAAGTAGTAATATTTTCAAATAAGAGTTAAAAATAATTTAAAGATTAATTATTTTGAGAATAGATTCAACATTGAATAAATAGAACAGTTTTTTTAAATGAAATTATTGCATTTTCGAAATACGTTTTAATGAGTATCAAACCTGAGACACATCTTTAAGGGTTAACAAATATGTAGTTTTAGCATCTTCATACATTCGCAATCACTTCATATACTGCGGTAACTCAGGGCTACAACTGATATCAACGCAGTGACCGGGAAGAACCAGGGATTGAGTCGACACGGTGGAAGTATTTTGGATACTAACTCGATAGCTAGGTCGAATTCATCCAATCGGGAAGCTAAAGTTTGTCTCGGCTTTTACAGTGCCTCGCTGCTGGGAGATACCTGTTTGGGGAAACCCTGTTAGTCGACGGTAGCTCGGTGCAGGCCCACACAATCCAGCAGGGGATTATCACTGCCGCCTCCAGCGATAAAACATGCAATACGCTTACGGGACTAGTGACGTTATCAGTTGACCCACCCGCAATCACTATTCACCTTGTGTTGACCGGAGAAACCCCAGACAACTACCGATCAGTGCAGCCGGCCGCCAGAATTCTCCTCCAGACAACGGCTGAATTCCTTCTAGCTAGTATGTGACTAGTGACGAAAATCCTTCCACCGTAGGGTTCGAACCTAGGACCTCCCGATCAGAAGCACTGCAGTGACATCAAATGATACCCTAAGCGACCATTGTTGGTCCCACCATCGGTGTTCGCAAGCTATCGTACTGGTATTGGAAAGCGACGGATAAGAGCTGACAGGTTCTAATACCCAGTTAAACGTTGTTTTCATTTATTTATTTATTTATTTATTTATTTATTTATTTATTTATTTATTTATTTATTTATTTATT
>BOPP01000256.1:703433-775087 GCA_017312745.1 Gryllus bimaculatus | reverse complement strand
GTATACGCTATATATATATATATATATATATATATATAATAATAATATATATATACACTATGTGATCAGCGGTACAGGCCTAACAATAAGTTGTGTTTAAACACCTTTCTTGCTCCCCACAGTTGAAGAGCAACTCGGCGGATGGCGATTGCACCTTTTAACACGATCGAGCGCCTGTGAATACCTGCACGTCGGAGTTGGTAACACGACAATAACACCCCTGTAATGGGACTGCCTTGCACAGAGTTCTGACCTGAATCCTATTGAACACCTTCGGGTGTTTTGGAACGCCGGACATTGTGTCAGGCCTCACCGACCTACATGATACCACTCCTCAGTGCAGCACTCCGTGAAGAAAGGGCTTATTATTATATATATATATATACTATATATATATATATATATATATAACAAAAGTTAATACATTCCTTAAAATAATAAAAACTATTTTTCTATAAAGCAACACAATTGATCTTTCTAATTTTTCGTGCGGATAATAGTAAATGCCATGAATAACACGACCTAACCTCTAACCGTTGCTAATTATCTCTTGTAAATTTAAATTTTGAAATAATTTGATTGTTGTAATGCAACAATTTATCTAATACATTCAATATAAAAATGAAAGGTTTAAACCATATCACGTCGATGGTGCACTTCCAGTAGGGCACGCAATTTGATTTTCATCTCATAATGAAATTTTACTCGAAATTGTGAGGACAGTTCTTGAGTTAAGATGAAAAGAAAAATGTGATTGAACGACCAACGTTTCGGCTTTTATTAAGCCTTCATCGGGGCTATATCATAAAAAAGGTTTTTTTCTTATTACCTAAGCACCATTAATTTTATAATGTATTATTAGCAGTAATTTTACAATATATAGTATGAGACGATTCCAAAATTAAATTTGCTTAGTTAATAATAAAAACCCTTTATGATATAACCCTAATGAAGGCTTAATAAAACTTGAAATATTGGGAGTTGGAATCACCTTTTATATCTTTTGACATAAACACAAGAAAGGTCCTTGCAATTAATTACTAAGGGCAAGAAATCAAGCACTTGTGGAAATCTTACTCGATACTTTCTGATGATCATTGATAGCGAAACATGAACGGAGGAATAACAAAAATAATAGGGAGTAAAACAACTCAAGCACAAGTTAGCCAACATATGTGGAATGAATGTGAATCGATTCTACATGTTAATCAACGACGACACACTTGCGTGGTCAGACGGAAGAACATGCCTAATGGCCTGAGTCTCGCCACGTAACTCAAGGCATTAATTCAATTCAATTCAATTCACACACGTAATATTATTTGGCATCAATCAAATGACGACACCAGTGATTACGAGTGCGTCAAATGCAAAGGTATTTAGTACCGTAGGGGTAATGAAAGTTTTTTTTCGGGATGGTGCTCTGATTATCCCCGTTGGATGGCGAAATCCGCCGTCGACCTACAGCCGTTAACGGGATTTTCTTCAACTAGGTATTACTCGGGCAACTTTTCTTGAACGATGGATTGACGATATCAGGTGGAGTGGAGGTATTAGTTACAAAGTCGGCCACTAGAGTATTTTAAGTAATGCCAACGTGTGTGAAATAATAGTCAAAACTGCATCTTGTGCTGGGACCTGGACCTGACTCAGTCATTTCTTTCAATATTGACAATAAATCTGAACAGGGGTTCTGCACTATGAAAGCAACTGGCTTTGACTAGCTTCTGTTTCGCGCCAACGAAGTTTTAATGCTTGGAAGGTTGTCATCAGTGCCCGCTGCGAGCTTTTGCCTTCAACTGTTTATTGCACAAGGGAGGGGGATCAAGGTCATCGTTCAAGAAAAGTTGCGCGAGTAATATCTCCCACCACCAGGGCACCGCTCTAGCCAGGTCGAACTCTACACTCCCGCAAGGTCTCCCGGCATGTGTAGTAGTGTTGTGTATGTACGTGTAAGTGTGTGTGTGTAAGGGGTGAGGATAGGACAAAGAAACCGAAGAAAAGCTCGCGCACGGTCAGTGGACCGTTGTTTAGGGTTATACTCCAGCATTCGTCTGGAAATGATCCAAAGCACCACGGAGAACTAACGATCAGAGCAGCCGGTCACTAAAATTCTCTCCAGACAGCGGCCGAAAACGACCTAGCTGACAAGCCAGTGTAGAAAATCCTGCCAACGTCCGAACTCGAACCTCAGAACTCTCGCTGCAAAGGAACCATTTTATACACTGCCTCTCCCGGTTGGCATCAATTAGGGTCAAGAAAATCGATAACCTGACTGACGAGACAATATGCTAGGGTTGGTCGCTGGAAGGCCTATTTGTCATCCCCAGAAACCTTATCTTCACCTAGCGCTTGCGGATTGTCATCAGAATGTCGCGTAGGCAAATAGTTTCTGTCCAACGTTTTTGACAACAAATCAATTATGTTTGTAATTTTCTTGTACTTACAAATAGATTGAATGCACGAGAAACGTGCATCCTCAGGTGGAGAAACTCCTCAGAGAATAAAATAATCAATATTGATTGTGTGAAATAAATTAAGTATTTAAATATAATTTAGGTAATTTAAATATGTTTTGATGTAGTAAATTGCATATACAGTATACTTTATATTAATAGGCATTCGGCTGAACAATTAACACAAATTTAGCATTACGAAATAGTAAGTTTCTTCAAAATTTCGATTTTTGGAAGGTGCCACGTTCAAAATATTTCAATAATTTTTACTTCCGTAACCAACTCACAATTATTTAAGCGTAGACAAGAAAATAATCTAACAAGAGACTTTTGAATGTTCCTTGCTTTCATAGAAATACAGTTAAAATAAAACATAATGAACATTAACTGAAAATCTCAAGATATAAAATGTTATAAAAACAATCAGCAACGACCAAAAAAATAATTCTTTAAAAGTTTATTCAAAATTTCGATTTTTGGAAGTTCGAGTTATTCAAATGAGACTGTACTACCACAGTGGTGAGGAAGACAACTGCCAGGCTCTCTGTGGAACGAGTCTCTCTGGCGATAGGGCAATGACCTCTTATTGACTTGGGGCGCCGCGTTGCAATCGCTCGATACTTTGAAAAGGCCGCCTGGCTTAGCCCGAACAGGTGAGGAGAAGGTGCAAATCCATAAACCCTGCCTTTTTGGTTGTTGAACCCGTAGAAACTTACCGATTTTTGTATTAAATCAAGTATTTTGGAAGAAATAATAAAATCCAAATCCGAAAAAAAAAACGAATCAGAATATTTAAAGTATGCAAATTCACTCGTACATCGTAAGATGTAGAAACATTTCGTGAAAGCCGCGATATCACATAGCATTTTCGTGATATGTGAAAGGTCAGAAACTACTAGGAATTGTTGTTTTACTATTGATACACATTCCAGTGTCTTGTAAATGTTCCCTATGCTTTACTCAATATTTCGCGTGGTGCATCCACCTTATACACCAGTCCTCAACAATCACGCAGACACAGGTGGCTCAGGGCATGAACTGATGTCACTGTAGTGCTTCGGCCCGGGATGTACTGGGGTTTGAGTCCAGACAGTCGCAGAATTTTTGACAGTAGAGGGATAGCTAGGTCGAATTCAACCGCTGTCTGAAGAAGAATTGTAGCGGTCGGCTGCTGTAATCAGTAGTTTACCGTTGTTTCTCCGATCAACACCAGGCGAATGCAGGAGCAGTACCTTAACAAACGGGCCACGAACAGTGCGCGATCTTTCCTTCCTCTTCCTTGTCCTTTTTATCACCCGTTACTTACACACACACTTTTACATATTACCAATATATTATCATGCATGTCAGGAGTCCAGTTAGGAGCTTACAGTTCGTCCCGGCTTGTGCACTGGTGGAAGCACACCAGGCTTGCCGCGTTGGTGGAAGATACCTGCTTTCGGGAAAACCCCGTGAAACGACGTTTAGGTCGGTGTCGGATCTTGCCATTTAGAGGGAAAAGATTACCCCCTTCTGAGTTAAATTATGCACTACACTTACGGGACGTATTACCTTAAAAATTGACGCACCCGGAAACATTGTTCAATAAATCAATCAATAGCACCGGCGCAGCTCGTAAAATTGTGTCATACGTATACCTACTTTACATCTCGGACTAGCAAAGCTAGTCCGAGGCTAGCAAAGCTAGTCCGAGGCTAGCAAAGCTAGTCCGAGGCTAGCAAAGCAGCTCATGGCGACTTGTTTCTGAATTGAGGAAGGGAGCCGGACACACCAAATTAACAGATAACACTGAATTGAATTGAAGTCTTATTTTACGTGGCGAGTCTGACCACCCAAATTTCGCTAACCTTCTTTCATCCTCTATCGGAGAAAGGATGGTTTTCTTGGGCGACGAAACAGGCGATTTGAATTTAGTTCAGAGGCGACATTTAGGTTTTATGATCTTTTACGTGCAGTAAATCTACTGACATGGGACAGCCGGCTTCCTTTGTATGCCTCCGAAGGAAGGCATACAAAGGATTTTCTCGCCTTTAAAAACCCACGGCTTCTATGGGTTTGGATCCGCGAAATAACAGCCCGATACGCTAACCGTCGTTACACTATCATCGCCTGTAGTCAATTTGCAGGGGCGCTCAGGAAAACAAGATGCCTAAAGCAATAGGTCGACAGGAGCCCCTTGTTTCAAATAAAATATCTTCTTCCTCAACACATAAGCCGAATTCATCACCCCATGACATAAATAACACAAAAACCGAATACGCCTCTCCCAAGAGAAACAACTTCCAGCGGTTAATTGAAATTAGAAGTAAATATATGAATTTGTTTTGTTGTGATTGATGATGTTTCATGTCACGCATGTCACCTGCTATGGGTATATTTACTGGTCCCAATAGTATACCGTGTGTTTTACCCCGGAGATAACGGTGTCGCTACTCCACTGAGACGTGAATTTCGGCGACGACCTACACCTCAGTTTGCAAGGGATTCCCCTCCACCTTTCTCCCCTGTCGAGTCACGTGTGCGCTCCCAACTGGTCCATTGATGGGTGTTCTTTGCTCTGTCGATGGATATCGCCTATTTTAAAATAACTACCTTTTAAAACCTCAAATCGTTATGTACACGATGAATAAACTATTTCAACTGTTATATTGTTTGTTAATTATGTTTATTGTTGTTTAATAAATTTTGTTGTTTATATTTGTTTATTTTATAGTTTGTAGGCTGTTGTTTTCAGTATTTTATATTTTAAGACAATCAGTAGAATTATTTAATACATAATCAGTAAATTGTATTTTATGTAATTTTAATTATAGATATAACTTATTTTATACTCCAAGAAGGTTTCACGAACTTATTGTGCTCATCTTCAGATACAAAGGTTCTGTAAATGCGAGAAAATTATTTTACAAATAACAAAACAATACATTAATGATAATTTAATAACTTGGAACTATTTCAATTATTCTTACAATTTCAGACTATCATTTTTATGTGGTGATCTCTGAAACGATTTTGGTGCATTTTGAGTGAATGTTCGTCTATTTTGTAAGGCAAAGTTTCAACTACCTTTTCAGGTTATTATTTTATCTTTTTTTCACACAATAATCTACAATCTTCTTTCTATCCTACTGAAATTTTGTTCACCATACATTCAAAACAAGAGATATGCTTCTGTTTGCACGAGATTTCGTAATGTTTATCCCTATCCCCCTTTCCTTCCCCTGTCCAGCAAAATTTAGGCGTCTACTTCTTCATGCGTTTACGATAAGAGAGAACATTAAACGTTCTTTTAAAATCGAAAACTATCCTACTAAATGTATTAATTTTTTTGAGCAATCAGATGACGTTAAATGTAACATAACTCAGTGGAGCTCAGAGCGTATCCCAGTTGGGGAAGTGTTGCGTTGTTAGGAGATATCTGGTTAGGGGAACCCCGCAAGCCAATGTGCAGATCGGCACCGAATTTGTCATCCAGTGAGAGATTGTCGCCACCTCTCGCGATAAAAACTTGGACTACACTTACGGGACTAATGACCTTAGCAGCTGGCCCGCCCGAAAAAAGCTAGTCAATCGTGGAAGGTTTAAGTGCTCATGTTTTCTATATAAAGACACTCCCAAGTGCAATTTCTGTACCTAGAGAATACTAGCGGAGAGGGGTGGTCAAAAACGGAACCTAGAACAAATTGCAATCTTTTTGTTTGTACTTGCTGCGTCGGTCTGTGTACGAACCATGGCCAACCAGCAGCGTCCCCGCCTCACGGCCAAGGGTTGAGGGGTACGTGTGGTTACACGAATACATCCCTACGCCGTATTCTGGTCTTCTCAACCTGATAAGTGAGTTGTATCATCGACCCACAGCAATAGATTCTGGGACATTACAAGGAAAACGCACGCTACAATCTTGTTTGACCGGGAATCGAACCCGGGGTCACTCATGGAAAGCGAGCACACTGGTCAATGAGCTAAGTCGCCAGGCACCAATCGGAATGGAATTGAAAGAAAGTTTTATGTATTTAAAACTTAATTTTACGTATATTTAAGAATGTATTGCAATTATTTTCTGCATGTTTGATTTCCAATATTTTAACTTTTTTCGGTGTGAACATTTTATTATATTTCAAACTTCGTACTTGCGTTCCTTTTCGTGGTGCACAGATTCGACGTCCTTTTTCATTTTTTTTAATATTATTTTTTAATTGATGAACATTCACTACCGATTCCACAATTATTCTCTACGCCAACAGGTATTGCAGTTACTAATGTAAGATAAGACCCCCTTTGGTATTAGTCTTTGCACCCTCCCTCATTTGTACGAGGTTGTAAAACTTTTATTTACCAGTAGTGGACCTGGCAATGCTTCGCTGTTGAAATGTATTGTACTTCACACGCGACTGGTTTGTCAAACACGTTTTACGCCACGCTCTGCAAACAGAATGATTTCAGATTTGCAGATAAATGATTTCTCGCGAGTATAGGTGTGTTCTATGTCCCGTGCGGTCATGGTTGTCAAATATCCTATTCAAACGTTCTTCTTCAAGTTTGGACAGCATTCACTCTGACATGGCCTTGGAGAAATTTGATTTACTTGTTCAAGATGTTTCACAAGCGTAAGGACAAAATATGCAGCGAAGACGCGCTTAGTGCTTGTGGGTTCGGCGGGTTGCGTACAGCTACTGTTCAGGAGCGTTTGAGTCAGCATAAACCCATAAAATCATCCAAGCGCGTCTATGTGTGACAGACATACGCACATGCCCATTGTACTATGCCTTTATTCTTCGCGCAAGTATAAGCAATAAATAACTTGACAAAGTTTTATCACAATCGGATGCCCATGAAATACGAAAAAACAAACACTGACTTTTAATATATTAGATTGTTATATTTATGACCCTATACCGACATAATTTTAAGTCCATACTCCTAAGCTGTATTAGGGAGATATAAAATACATTCTGTGACAAATGTGATTCGTCATTTCAGAAAAGTTTAAATCGTCAAGAATGTGTCTCTTCTAACAGTCTTGATTTCATACAGCTTAGAAGAAGTGGCAAATTTGGGATACTTTAATCACCAAGGAATTTCGTTTAGAAAAAAGTTTTGAGCTTTCTATTCAATCAAATTTCTTTTTTTTTCTTTATATGAAATGTAATGTGCCCTACATGTGTTATCAATGGCTCTTATTAACCGATTTTATAGAATATACATTTGTAATAACTCAAAATTAATATTATAACGCTTATCTGTCGTAATTTGCTAATTGCGTCATTTAAAGACTATATATATATTATAATGTGTGTAATTAATATGAAATAGAATTTACTGTAGTAACGTTTGTACAGTTCTTTTTTGCCAATTAAATCGCAAGAGTTCAACTACTAAAAAATTATATTAGTTTTGAAGAAACTGGAAACGTATCTTCTTTTCTTTCATGTAAGATAAACTAATATTTTATTAAGAATATCACAATACGAATATTAATAAATTATCTAATTCAAAATGGCAAGAACATATACATTATCATTAAGCATTCGCTCTCAGAAATGAGTAAAGAAGCAGCATTTCCTTTTTAAAAGTTTACGTCATTTGTTAAGTCGAATCTTTTTAATTCGAACGTAAAGATACAAAAAAATTTGAAAGCGCAGAACTTCCTCTACATTAAACAAAATTGGAACTTAAAAAGGGTAAATAACACACTAAAAATTAATTCTCTATTCCAACAGAAAATAAGAAACAAAGGCTTTCTATAATTTCATGTAGAAGATCATAGTTATTGGTTGACATTTTTCCGCAATGAACAAAATATTTTATTTCTTGGATGAAAAGTTCTAGCATTAATTCGTGATTGAGATCCATTAAATATTCAAAGTAATTAAATTAAATTGCAAAATTATCCTTTTCGAAGTTAAAATGTTTGAAAAAATTAAATATTACCATTGTGTGCCCCTCGGCTGGCTCATTGACACTGTGCTAGCTTTCCGTAGTGCCATCTCCGGTTGGGGCAAAAATAGGATTGTAGCTTTCAAATCCAATCGTCTCAGTTTGTATAGCTGTGATGAAATAAAGCTCAGGCAGTTCAAATAAGGTACGGTGGTGGGAAAACATAATTCTCGTGACATGCCTCCCTTACCCGCGGGTGTGGGTAATAAATAAAAACAGGGCCCAGGCCTGTGACAACGCTAGCTGGCAAAAGTCGGGTTAATCACAAAACAGCAAATACATACCACTGCTCAAATTCAAAAGTGAAGGTAACGTATGAATTACACAGTAAGTGGAATTGTCTGTATTGGAATTATTAAAAGTTGACAGCACTCGAATTATACAGTGGACGTGTGGAGGTTCCTGTTAGAATGAGTGGAAGTATAGAATCGCCTTACCTGGCTCAGCTACGCCGGCTTAATGTGCGGCCTGGCCGAGAACCGCGCTGTGCACCGACTAACACCGCGCGTCGTGCATCGACTGCTGCGATGCGGTCGCGTGTTTCCCCCACCACGCGACGTCCACCCCTCCCCCTGCCCCTTCCCCTCGCACCCACTTCGCACCGACTGCGACCCTTACGACCGGCAACGGTGGCTCAGGGCATCAGCTGACGTCACTGCAGAGCCTCTGATAGGGAGGTTCTGGGATGGTGGCAGGATTTTCGACACTAGCTACGTAGCTAGGTCTAATTCAGCAGCTGTCTGGAGGGCTGTTTTGACCGGTAGTTTTCAGTGGTTTCTCCGATCAACACCAAGCGAATGCCGGAGTAGAACTAACAAACGGGCCACGGACAGCGCGCCATGTTTCCTTCCTCTTTCTTGCCCTATCCTCGCCACTTACACTCACATGCACTACACTACCACCCATTCCGGGTGACCGGTCTGGAGCTTAGAGCTTGTCCCGGCTGGGGGCGGTTCAACACAGTCACTGACAAATATAATTGGCCGTGTGGAAGGATGATTCGGGATCCACTTCGCTGTGATTGCTGGCGGCCGCAAGGCAGTCAACATACATACAGCTAAGCTCAACGGCGCTACCGAGTAGCCTTGTGTGAAGACACTAGAGCTTTACGCATGGAACATTGTGGCAAAGGGCTTGATGCATGAAACTTACTTTAAGATTCTATACACATATGGTTCAGAATAGCATTTGGCGACTTGAACTGAGATGTATTCAAGCTTTAGGTACAAAGAGAGAGAAAGAAATAGATTACCACTTGACAATCCAGTAAAATGAATTCGTGTCACTAGAAGGTATATACGGATACTCGTAGATGCAGGAAGATTGTTGAATCGAACAATTTCAAAATTGGCAATATTAACATAGCAAACTATTGTTGCTCGTGCCATCTAGTATCATTGTGATTTAATGTAGTTATCGACATAGTATTTTGAGGTAATATAATTTTCATACTGATCATTCTACCCCGTTTGCAGCATGGCATTAAGGCGGCTCCACACATTCATTATTTGGCGAGTAGCGAGGAACCGGTCGCTGAAATACAAGAAGTATGGATGAGATCCTTACTCTTTGTCGAGCGACGAACATTCGGGGCTCTCCCACCGTGCGCCGGTCTTTTGGACACATCGAAAAAAGCTAAAATTCGCAGAGCGTATCATATCGATATTAGGCAATCGCGCAATTAAGGCATATAGTGTTCTTGTCGCATTTCTAAGTGAACTGGGACTACTTCTATCCTCTTGCAGAGCTCTGGGTACAGAACTCTAGCGACAGTAGGTCACCATGCAACAGATGAGAATCTTTGAGGCTGTGTCTCCACATTTTGTTGTTATGAAAGAAATTGTTTGGTTAAAAGTACTAATTACTTGAAAAAATTGTGTAAATATGGTGTTGATATTTCACTTTCTGGTAAATGTATGTACATACGGAAAAATATACGTAGTGTAGAGAAATTTACTTAATCCTGCGGAAAATCGATTTCGAGATTTCAACGGAAATACGTTTTGGTGACTTCTCAAAAGTGACTTTTGTTTAAAATATCCGTCCGTCTGTGAACAACACTAATGCCTAAACTATATGTAGGATATTTTTCCAAAAAGAATACTCTCAGATCGATCTGACTCGACTGGAAGCTCTGTGAGTTTGAAAAACATTCTTTAAATTTTTAGGGTACTTTTTATTAATCCCCTGGGACATTTTCAAAATTTTCTCAAAAATGAATTAAATTTATATTTTTCACTACTGCTTACGCAGTAGAGAGGAAAATATATAATGTTGCGCGAAAAAACGGTGCATTTATGCAGAAAAAATCAATTCCAGCGCCCTGGTAACGAAAAAATCGATAAATCCAGATAATAAAAATTTAGAAATGGATTTGGTTTTATTTATAGATATACTTAGATTATATTGCTTTGTTATTTTATATAGTTCATATAGTGCCCTTTGCAGATTATCTTCTTTATCTGCAACTAAAAGCTGGTCGTCAGCAAACATAAAAATTTCAATAAGTTTTTTTTCCTTGAGAAGATCTTCTAATACATGATGTAGCCATAATCCACGTTGTGTGGGTCCTTGATACCGGAAAATCGATTGATAGCAAGTTTGTCAGTCTGTGAACAGCGCTAGCGGCTAAACCGTTAAGCCGATTTTCTCCAAAATGTATATTCTTCAATCAATATGGCTGATGCCGCGTATCCTGGAATTTGAGACCGAAATTTTAATTTTGGGCGTACTTTTACATGGAGCCCCTAGAATATTTTTGTAATTTTGAAAAAAATGTATCCAACGTTTTATATTAAACTTAATGTAAAGAACGTTTAAGAGAATGGTGTATAATTCGTGTTTGTTAAAAACCCGTTTATCGAAAATTGCAGAATTCAATTTTTTTCGGAATCTCGCTACATAAAAATATTAATGATAAAGATTTTTCTTTCAAGAAATCTGTACCTTAAACGTAGATTTTAAAATAAGGTCATGTACAAATTTTCGAAAATTTGAGTAATTTTCGCCATAATTTTGTGAGAATTATAGGCAATTTTTAATTTTGCTTAATTAACTTTTTTGCGAAAAACGGCATCAACAATTTTGATTAAATTTTGACTACGGGTAGCGTATAAGACGCTTAAGAAAATGATGCTGGCCTCATGTTCGTTCCAAATTCGTGTTTTTGAAAATTGTAAAAGTTCTAATTTTTTTCGGCATCTTCTTACAACTACAATTATGAAAATAAGTATTATTTTCTTACTGAAATATGGTCATCAAAAACAGACCTTCAAAAAAATGTCACGTTTAATTTTTCGAAAATATGAGTATTTTTCCGAAAATGTGTCAGAGGCAATTTTTATTTTGTTATGACATTTTGTTCTTAAAAACGGCATAACATTTTTTGTTTGAATTTGGACCTTAGATAAAATAAATGACGCTTCAGAGAATTGTGTATCTCGTGTTCGTTGAAATGTCTAATTTTCCTAAAATTTAAAAAAACTTGCTGCGTCATCTTACAAATACAATTTTGACTGTACAATATTTCTTTTTAAGAAATGTGTTCATTAAAAGTACGTTGCCATTACCATTAATTCAATGTACGTTGTCATTACCATTAGATGGGACACGTGGTGTCGGTATTGCGATATTAGTTCAAATATAACGACGGATGTAGGGGGAGTGTGTTAGCTGGGAGTTATATTTGATATTTTTCAGAGTCCCAGTGGAAGGAATTTAAGAAATGTTGGAAGCATTTTAACTGTTAACTACAAATTAGAAATGTACTGATATTTGAGAACGAAATTAAAACAGGAAATAAATCGTAGATGCTTTTTCGGTGAACAATTTCCTTCAAACGAGTAGATAACCTGCACGACGTATAGCATAGGGAAGTTTCGCGGATAGCTAAAAAATTAAAATAATTACTCAGCAGACCGGAAATGGACTGATAGAATGGCATTTTTATTAGAAAATGACATCCAGGGATATTACGTTAGGCGGGGCGAAAGAATTCACATCAACGAAGCGACATCAAAGGAAGATGACGTGGTGGACATTTCATCCGGAATTCAACCAAAATAACTTCAATGCGCGCGAAGATATAAGCCATGAACTTTTAAATTAACCTATATAGGAAGGATAATTATTTTTTTAAAAAATCAATAAGATGAGCTCATTAAGCTTTGCAATGCCCAAATTGTAAATAAATTTGATTTATTTTCTTGGAACAATGCTGATTTGTAATGAATTTTCATCAATTAAAAAATTACTTGATTAACAGAACTTTCAGAAATCGCTGGTCTGTGCAGACAGCACGCCCACATACGGCAAGGTAAGATGTAGCATGTTGTATGTTGATACCCACGAACAAGATGGCAGTAAAATCAATCTTAATACAGCTTTCATTGTAAAGTAAATCTATAAGCAGAGCAATCAATTACGTAAGTATAAATGGTGAAGCCAGTTTTTTTAGACTTTTCTTGAAAACGGCTCTAATTTTTTCTTCAAACTTTTTGAACGGACAATGCGAATAGCGCGACTAAAATGATGTATACACCTCTTTGATGTATCTTTTGTTGCTGTTTTTTCGAAAAATAAAAAATATTCAAATGTCTGACGGACAGAGACATTTTTCAGTCAGTCGATTATTTTGTATCAAGACCCACACAATTCATTCTGAAAACACGTGTTAGAGGAAGTAATTTACTACACATAGCAAAAACATTTATCTACTTTTATATCACCCGGGCCGGCAATAAAGAGTTTTTCTGTTGAAAATTCACAGTTTTCTGGCGCACGTTTACAATACTTTCTCTTCTTACGAAGAGCGAGAAAGTAACAAACGAGGTACATTATTATTATTATTATTATTATTATTATTATTATTATTATTAGGAGTGCTTATGAGAAATTTCTATGAAAAGATTTAGACGTTTATTGGTATCAACAATTCATTTCTTCCGCAAATATCGAAATTTTGTTAGAAAAAAAATTTCAAATGTTATTCGATATATATATATATATATATATATATATATATATATATATATATATATATATAGTGCAGTTAGTATAACTACCTGTATGTTAGTTTACAACTTGAGATATGTAAACATAAATTATCACACTCAATCTAAAATATTTGATATTACTCAATCACGCAATTTTAAATAGGGAAATAGGGTTGGTATACAAAATAGATAAAAATATGAACAAAAACCAACATTAAACTTTTATTGATAAAATGTTAACGTTATCTATGAAGCAAAGAGGATCAGCTTCTCATACAATTATTAATTGAGGTTTGTATGAGTGTTCAATATCCAAAAGGAGTATCTTTCTTGCATATCCGCAAGCAGGTTTCCTTAAAAGGTTATACAAAAGAATAGTCATTCTTCCGAGTGGTTTCCACTGCGTTTCACTTCACTGAGAACATTGATAATAGTCTTCCTCACATCGTTACAAATTAAATTATTTCCCAAGTGAGTACGCTTGTGTCTAGTGAGATCGATAGACGAGGCGAAGGCTGCACCGCACTCTTCACAGTTACACCGTCGCTCCCTCGAGTGAGTCCGTTTGTGTACAGTGAGAGTACCATGCCGAGCGAATGCTGCGCCGCACTCCTCACAGCGAAACGGTCGCTCCCCCGAGTGAGTCCGTTTGTGAGTAGTGAGATGAGCAAGCTGAGTGAACGCTGCGCCGCACTGCTCACAGCGATACGGTCGCTCCCCCGAGTGAGTCCGTTTGTGAATAGTGAGAGTACTAGTCTGAGTGAACGCTGCGCCGCACTTCTCACAGCGAAACGGTCTCTCTCCCGAGTGAGTCCGTTTGTGAATAGTGAGAGTACTAGTCTGAGTGAACGCTGCGCCGCACTCCTCACAGCGAAACGGTCTCTCTCCCGAGTGAGTCCGTTTGTGTTTAGTGAGAGTACCAGATTCCGTGAACGCTGCGCCGCACTGCTCACAGCGAAACGGTCGCTCCCCCGAGTGAGTCCGTTTGTGAGTAGTGAGATGAGCAAGCTGAGTGAACGCTGCGCCGCACTCCTCACAGCGAAACGGTCGCTCCCCCGAGTGAGTCCGTTTGTGTTTAGTGAGATTACTAGTCTGAGTGAACGCTGCGCCGCACTCCTCACAGCGAAACGGTCGCTCCCCCGAGTGAATCCGTTTGTGTTTAGTGAGAGTATCAGAATTAGTAGACACAGCGCCGCTCCCTTCGCAGCGATACGATAGCTGCCCGGAGCGAGACCTTTTGAGTGAAGTGTGATCACCCAAATTTTTCAACGCGGTGCCGCATTCTTCAGAGCGATATGGTTCCCCACTCGCAAAGTTGCTTGCAAATGGTAGATTGACGCTTCGGTTTACCCCGACACCAACATTTCGGGTTGTAAAGCGCCATCTGCAACGCCGCGTGTGGGCCTCGAGATATAGTGGACTGGTAAAGGAAAGTGAGCAGTGTGGACAGGGAAAGGCTTCTCCTGAAACAGAAAATGAAAATTCAGATCATTAAATGTGTTTCATATTTTATGTTGTCCATTTGCTCTAAGCATATTCTTATGACTTAATTAAGAATGTTGAACAGAAAAATGGCAACATTTAACTATAGTATGTATGAACTTTGGGAGCAGTGTCCTGGCCTTGCGGCCATGGGTTAAGGGGTGCGTGTGGTATACATAGCCATATCATTTAATTATTAACCATCCTAAAATAAAACTTTAAGATGTGTCAATTTTTAATGTGCTGAGATGATATTATTAGAGAAAATATTGACAAATATAAAATGAAAATGATATTTATCTCAAGTGTGGAAATCACTATGTCTAGTTTTAGTGAAAATGAGATTTTATCACTCATATTTCACTTTATTCTTAGCAATATGGAGAACTATTATTGAAGCTCGAATCTAGAAGTCAAACGAACGCCTTATCAATTTACCGCAGAGCTACAGAAAAGTATGGACGGTATTAATGATTTCTGAAGTGCCACAATCGATACTGAACTTTTTTCTAGAGCATATGACAAATATTATTCAACTACCACAGATATGATGAGTGTTCAAAAAGTAGCCAACATTTTTATTACTTTCTACATCTATATAGAATCTAGTGCAGGTCTGCTCAACTGGCTTCAGATGTGTGATGGCGGCCGACCTGGCTCGATAGGAGTGACGCGAACTGCGACGGGGTTTTGTGGGAAGTTGGTCGCTTGTGGTGGGGAGGAAAAGTCATGCGTTTCGAAACAGGTGGTTGTTAGGTATTCAACCGCCAGCTCTCCCATCCCGCAGCCATTTCCTCTGCCACTGGATGACGTCCCCTTCTCTGCCTCACGCGCCCTGTGGAGAAGGCCTGATCTAGTGCCATAAGTAAGTTTTCACGCGATTTATTTTCCGATATTAAAAAAATTCTGCAGAGGAGTTAGAAAAGAGCAATATTTACTTCCGTAGCGTAACTGTGGAGAACACATCCAACATTAGATAATGAATTAGATTTTCTCCTGTTTTTTAAGGTACTAGTTCGTTGTAAATGTTTCATGGAGTTACATCGTCTCGTTGCTTTGTGAATTTCCCAGTTCCCAGAGTTATCAAACTACACGTACACTTAATAGTTTAAGACTAACGAAGGTTTTCAATAAAAAAGAGTTAGTATGTACGTAGGAAATTATGAATATTTTAAATGAAAATTGAAAATGTTGCGTTGTCTTCAATCGAATTCTAGTTTTTGTGAGTTGACTGATGAAAGAAACCGCGGCCAAATGGAGACCACTAACAATACTTCAGGGAGATTTTTATCAGTTGAATTATCTCAGAGCTAGCAGCACCATTGTCTGCAGCGAGTCTAACCGGCTGGTCTCAGGGATGGAGTTCCGAAAGAGGATTTTCAACACTAGCTATGGAGCTATTTAGTGTACAGATATATAGCTATGTCGGATTCAGCCGCTCTTTTGAGAGTTCTAGAAATAGGCTGCTCTGGCCGGTAATTTTTCGTAGTTTCTCCGATCAATTAACAGACGAATGAGGAAGCAGGATTCATACGCATTGTTTTCGGTATAACATCTTTTGGTGTCTTTCCGCGAGCTTAAAGCATTTGGATTCGAAAGAGAATTCATAATCTGTACGCCGCGACGAATCGCCCACAGACGGGCAAAGGGAGAGAGGTGATGGAAGGAAGTAGCCCTGATGATAGCCGGAGCAGTTGCAAGGCCACGGTGCCCTGAATCGGCTCGTTGGGTAGATCTGGACTGGAGCGAAGACGCTGTTCCGGATTGCAATGTTGCTTTTTTGTACAAAATAAAGTTGCGTGGCGTAGCAGTTACTGCGGAAAGTCATTTTTAGCGCTCTGTAATTTAGAAAGTGAACTTTATTGGATAAGCAAATATTGAGAAATGGGCGATTTAGGAGCGAATTTTTAATGTTCAAGGATGCATAAAAGCGACATTGCAAAATAGTTCTGGAACTATATCATTTTAAATTAATTAAATGAAAACAATTTTGTAGTTCAGTTCAAACTTGTGAATTTCTGGAGCCTTGACATATATGACATCTCGATACATGTTATGCCAAAGTACAATTTATTTACTTGTACTGACAACTACAAATAATACTAGTTGCTCTATGGCGGTATCTGCAACAAGAAACATTATTCTTACGGAAGGCTAATATCATTATACATAGCATAAGACATTTTAAGTGGCTGAAAATAAAGAAATGGAATAGTAGCTGAGAAACAGTTGAACTTGCATAACACGATACTACAGCATGTTCGTTATCATATACTATAATAAGTGCTGTACACTTAGTATGTGTCATATTTCCAATTCGTGACATACTGATATCATTCATACTGTCTCTTTGGACTTGTAGTCCGTATTTTACCTCTTTGTTACAATGGTTAGTGAAAGTTATTACATTTATCATTGCATTCATGAGTACAAAGGCGACTAGCAAAATGTAGGGCTACAGCCACGACGTTGAACAGAACTAGTGATGCCCCAGTCTTGGAAAGCATTCTTCACAAACATGGAGCAAAATGTTAGAATTTTCCAAATTTCTTAGGCTTCAATAAAAATTTGAGTTATAAAATATTTATATTTTATTTATTATTACGCATTATTTTAATAAAACTATCAAAAAAGTGGACAAAAAGTTAGAAAAAAGAAAAAGACATTCGTGCCGTTGAATTCGTTATATTGTAGTTAACAATAATTTTAAACAAACCTAGTGACGATACAACAGCACATGCTTTCTCGCGTTAATTTACAATTTTCGAAAATTTAGAAAGCTCAACAAAGATATAACATGCGCCATTATTTTTATTGTTCCTTGTTTTATCCGTGAAAAAAAGTTATAAAAAAAATTTGGGGCAGTTTTTGAATTAATGTGTCTTTTTTAAATTGCATTTATTTCAAACCGATAATACATAAAAAACTTCTTTTTCAAAAAATTGTAAATTACCTATTTAAAGAGCTGTTTTTAGAATAGATATTGTTAAAAACATAAATTTTAATCTTCCATTTTGTAATTTTTAATGTCAAAATTTTGTAATTAAAAAAAATGAGTTTGCTTCAAAATGAGACTAGCGCCAATTTGTCGTCCTTTGATACATATGAGGAAAGTTTTAAAGAAAAAAATTGAGCTGCTTTGGAAAAAAATTGTCTACATTTTTTAAATGATGCTTATATTTCATGCACAATTAATCATATTTTCCAAAAATTCTACATGACCTTATTTCAAGATGTCTTTAAAGAACAGATTTTATAAAAGAAAGAAATCTCTATCTTCAATACTGTAGCCGTAGGAAGACGTTGATGAAAATTAACTTTTGAAATTTCCAAAAATTAGGGTTTTCAACAAAAATGAGACCTGTTTCATTCGTTTAAGCATCCTTTACTCTATCCTATGAAAAAGTTCAATAAATCAATTTGATGGCATTTTTGAAAACATTTTGAAAACGTTTTTGAGGTTTCTGTACCGCCAAAAATCAAAATATCCGTTTCGAAAACAGAGGGGTTCGAGTTCATTTATATTGATCGAGGAATAAGGATTTTGGAGAAAATCTGTCTATGATGCTACAGACTGACGGATTGATTGATTACTATTTCCGGGCGCGTTAACGGTTATGGTATTAGTCCCATTAGTACAGTATATGTTTTATTGTGGTGATCTTCCCTGCAGAATAGCGAGACCCGTTACTGCCCTACACGACGGTTTGTGGGGATTTCCCCCAGCTGATATTCGTATCTCTCCAGCGGGGCATCGCCCCAGCCGGGACAATCTCTAAGCTCCCGACTGGTATCCCGGCATGTATGATAGCGTAGTGTATATGAGTGCACGTGGGTGTGAGTAAGGGGTGAGGATTAGCCAAGGAAGAGGTAGTAAGGTAGCGCGTGGCCCGTGGCCCGTTTGGTAGGACACTGCTCCGGCATTCGCCTGGTGTTGATTGGACAATCAACGGAAATCTATCGATCAAAGCATCCAGCCGCTAGACTTCTCCTCCGCATAGCGTCTGATTTCGATGTAGCTACGAAGCCAGTGACGAAAATCCAGCCGGTCAGAGACACTGCATTGATATCAACAATTGTTTACCTGTGCCAGCTAAGCCGGAGACTGACAGATATACCGACATTTTCCGTTAATCGATTTTTCGGTATCAAAGACAACCACAATGCAAAAATTTAGAAGACGCAATTTACTATATTAGGTTTATCCAATTTTTCGTTCAGGGCCCTCCACGGCAATAATATTTTTTCTGTCGAAAATTCGCATTTTTTCGGCGCACGTTTGCAATACTTTCCCTTCTGAGTAATGGTTCAAGTAATGGTGAGAAAGTAAAAATGAAGATGTTTTTGAGAAAATCGTGTTTTCTTATTTTTGAAAAATGTCATACGTTTAGGTATTAGGTGGAAAAGGCTAAAATTTTTAAAAACGTTTCTGAAACGATTTAAAGATCTAATATTGAGGTATAAATTGCATTCTGAAAGTCTTCTCTTACTTTAATTTTGGAAAGTAGGAGAACTTGGAACAAAATTTTCATTTTTACAATGTTTATAATTTCAGAGGTTTCAAAAAATATCGGAGCAGTACCATATTTATAGGGTATTTTGCTCAATTTGAGGAAAGTTATTTAAAAAAGGAGCCACTTTTGAGAAAACATTGAACCTACGAGTTTCATGTGAAGATTCCCTAAAAAATAGCTTCTTTAATCTGAATTTCCTGAATATCAACACCATTTCATACATTTCCACAGTTTTCTTATATAACCTGCAAGCTGTAGAGCGCTCTTATGCGAACTGAATAGCACTGACATTTCCAATTGTAATAGTTTGAGTATAAAGGCGTCTCTTACCTTACCGGAAAGATCTTTTACTCGGTAAAGAACCTTGTCAATGAAATGAAGTGCTCGGGCGAATAAGATTATATCTCTCATAATTTTGTTTTTGATTGCATTAGTGTTCCCTGCCATCCCTTGTGTATGCAGTGCGATCGTAAAATAATTCGATTGATCCTGTATAAACATGATCCCCCGTTCTTGTAATTTTTATTTAAACCACTAAAACCCTTTAAACCAAAATGTTTACTTGTTTACATCTCAAAAGTGAACGTTATATGTTTTAAATGGAAAACATTAAATTATAGTCCGAGAGTTAGAGATTCTGAGAGTTTAGCATATATTTTTTTAAGATCTCCGAATACGTCGTGATATCAAACAAACAAATAAAACATGAGCGCAGTGTTTGAAAAGAAAGTGTGTCGTCTTACTGGGCAGAGGGCGCAGCAGCGGCGCGCGGAAGTCCTTGGGCGAGATGCCCAGCTGCAGAGCGAACGCGTCGCCGTACCACACCAGCAGCTCCTCGTGGGCCGCCAGCGCGCGCACCGAGCGGTAGAAGATGGCGCCGCGGAACTGGAAGGCCACCACGTTCTGCTCCTGCTCGTGGCGCGCGCAGTTGACGAAGCGCATCCAGTTGGCCACGCGCGTGTCGCCGGCGTCCACGTAGTGGTCCACGCGGCCCCCTTTGCGGATCTAACCAGGAATCAGAATTTGCGAAATTGATTTCTATTGTACAAGCAAAACTTTAAAAAATATATATATAAAATGTATATTATATAAACCGAGCGAAGTGGCTCAGTGCAGGGGGCGCTGGATTCGCAATCGGGAGGGCACGGTTTGATATCCGGGCTGGTCATTCTGACCGGGGTTTTCGTGGTTTCTCTCGGTCACATGCGAATGATGGTTCCAAAAGCTCACGAACACCTCCCACCGAACTCCTCCTACCATCATCCTAGTTCTTTCACCCCTCATCATCACCGTATAATAATATAATAGTAATAATAATAATAATAATAATAATAATAATAATAATAATAATAATAATAATAAAATTATTATCAAAATAGAGACAATAATTAGAAAATAATCGTGAAAATGTTTAAAACTCACTTCTCGCATTCGAATGCTCTTTTTATAACAAACTTATTCTCACCGATTTCGTATTAAATTTTGTCTGTAACATACGCAAGCAACTGAATATGCTAATACATTTCTTAATTTACTTTTACACTTGATGAATTACACTGATTTCGAGGCGTAGACAAAGACGGTTCATCAATTTGTGACCATCCTTTCCTGGCCAGATAATTATGGTATTACGCATTCTATGAACAATGGTAGGTTAATGAATGGAGGATGATGAGTGAATGATTAATTATGTAAGGTTGTTCAGACATCAGTTGAATTCGAACTAGCTGCGTAGCAAGTGTCAAATATCCGCCACCGTCGAGAATGGATGCCTGGGTCTTCCGGCCAGAGACACTTCAGTCGATGCCCTGAGCCACCTCCGCCGGTGAAACGAACGTAGCGTGGCGGTGACGGGTACCTCCCAGCTGTAGCCGTCGTCGTTCTCGCGGCGCGAGCGCACGCCCTGGTAGGGCCCCATGCGCAGCGCCCGGGGCAGCGCGACGCGCGCCCACACGCCGCGCCCGCCCTGCGGGATGCCGGACGCGGCCACCGACAGCTCGGGCGGCGCCGTGAGGACGGCGCGCTCCTCGGAGTGCGCGGCGGACGGCGGCACGGGCGCGTCGGCCAGCAGCAGGAGCGGGCCGTGCTCGGGGCAGTCGCCCTCCCACTCGCGGTTGCACTCGTCGCAGACTGCGCCAACAGACACCGCCGATGCCTTCTAGTATTACTCTACGAATTGGCTTAGAGTGAATGTTACAAACTTCTAGGGCACATAAAGGTATAGAAGATGATCACTTTTAGCTAGTGAAACAGTGATGTGGTATCTGGCATTACGA
The DNA here is from genome assembly GCA_017312745.1 of Gryllus bimaculatus. Classification (NCBI taxonomy): domain Eukaryota; kingdom Metazoa; phylum Arthropoda; class Insecta; order Orthoptera; family Gryllidae; genus Gryllus; species Gryllus bimaculatus. The sequence goes on along the minus strand of BOPP01000256.1, from coordinate 753,428 downwards.
ATTTACCCAACTGATTCATTTCTGCCCTGATGTTTCACACGTTTGGTACTCAAGACGATCTACTCCTGACAATGACAATGTTTTTTTCTAGGTATTAATGAACTTCGAACATTCAAATTCAACGAAATGCACGTCTAATAAGGGCGTTTCGTCCTGAAGCAGTATAAGCTTAACGAAGACAGAAAGCACAATTTCGTCATTTCTAGAGAACAGGTCTCCCTCCGAGAGTTCGTGTGCCTTGCAAACTTTAAAGTAGGACGACTTGCCTATCAATGATGAGCCGCGTAGTTGGAGTGCCAGTAGTGTAACTTATATGACATTTCCCTCCACATATTTACTAGAAAAAGTGATCCCTCAGAGTAGCCACTCATTTCCTGGAACATTTCCCTAAGTTTTCCAGTGTATTTTTTAATTATTTTTTTTCCTGATAAAATGTACAATTTTTCACTACTTAAAACAATAGTAAATCTATCCTGGTTCTAATTGGCGAGGTCTCTGATTTCGCCATGACAAAGTACAAATTAACAATATTTTATCACCAATAAAAACTTAACAATAAAGAATATTTTTTTGTATTGCTGTACTACTTTTTTTAAGGATTAATAACTAGTTTTATAACTCTGTCAAAATTTTTGCCTGACTTCTAAAGACTCTTCTACAAATACCCTGATTTTTGCCTGACTTTTCCAGAGCAAAATTACCCATTTTTTTCAGGTTTTCCGTGTTCCAGAAAGTGGCCACCCAGCCTCTACATATTCTAGAGATCTAGTAGTAGAATAAGCAATATTTCCTCACACAGAATCTCGTCCTCGTCGGGAACGGGCAGTTCGCGGTAGTCGACCGGTGCTCGCTTGCGTAGCGAGTAGTGCCCTTTGGTCTTTGGGTCCTCTGTCTTCTGTTGAGTCTCTTCTGTTTGTGTCTGTTCCTCTGCCTCCTCCTCTTCGTCCTCCGAGGACGGAGGTTCCTGTTTGACGCGCACCTCGTATATGTCGTCGTCGGGAGGGAACACGACACGCACGTCGTTTGACGGAGGGCGAGGGCGCAATGCTAGAAGATAAAATGGGAAGATACAGATTTTTGACCTTGTAGGCTGTGTATTATGATTAGGGGCGAACGACTGATGTTCACATTTCATGGATGTGTTTTTGTTGTTTTTTTCAGAGAACGAAACGGATATTTAATAATCAGTCAGCAAACTTGTGAAAGCTTGTAGCAAATTTGTTTGAATTTTACTCACAACACTTAAGACTAAAAGTCCTCATTGGAAATGTTTTAATACCGAACTTTTTTGCTGCTTGAGTTATTAATAAAAAGAGTCTAAGGTCCGAACTGGGATAAGCCCTATTGGAAAGAAAGAAAATAATATGTTGTATTAGTTATTTTAATTTTTTCCTATAGATGAACTGTTTTTGATTCCACAAGCCGTTATCTATGTACTTGCAAGTGAAACATCGTAATCTAGCGGGAAATCTAGAAACTTCACTGTTAGTTAAGAAAGCATATAGGTTTGCGGTACAAAACGAAACCTGATACCGTCAAATTTTACAGAAGTATTTCAGTTATCTCATCTTTTAAACATTATTTTTTTTCTAACATTAAGAGACTATACTGAGCATAAAAATATTAATAATACTGATTTTAAAAATGATATTTAGTTACCATTGTAATTACGAAAAACTATATGCCTTTAACAAGTATTGCTCATCAGCGTTGGGTCAATAACAAATAACCATTTCTAGCAGGTTTCTCTTCTCTTTTCCCTGATACTTTCAGTAAATGCAGATATAGCCTCTTGTTTTGCTTCAGGGAAAAACTGTTTCTTTGCTAACTGTGCACTTTTCCTTGATTTATGAGGACAATGTAATTATTAAAATATACATTTCTGCGTTCTCATTGAAGTAACTCGATTCTTCCATCACGAAGGGACTTTTGTAAAAGGTAATAGTCAACTCTGCAGCTGATTTTTATTACATAGGAGCGAACATTCGCCACCAAAACACTCGTTACTATCTATATTGATAATTTAACATAATATATGTTTGAATCAGGACCTAGATCCCACTTTGGAGAAACCGTGCCCAGATTGTACTTCTCTCTGCAATACTGTTTTTGACGTTAAATGAATAAATGTTTTTTTTTTTCATTTCTGCCTGGGTGGAGCAGGAGTATGATAATTTGCGCCCAATTAAGTGTTACATACGATCTATGGGGTAACTCCAGCTTAAGGCATGGATGTAGTGCTGTGGCATGGATAGTATTTCGAACACATAGTTTTTCCTCTTTTATCCAGAAATCCTCCACTTTATTCCTTTATCTCGCTAGCAGTTTCGTGAATTGATGGCCAGCAGTGTGAATGCCTTGTAGGTGTAGCCACGATCACTTCCTCTAACCCAAGACTAAACATCATTGGCTTACGAGCTGCGATTGTCAAACTGTATATACAGTTGAAGATGAGGGCTCACGAGATACATCTACCGATGGAGGGACGTGTTCTAATCACGAATCACACCTGTTTTACGAGATCTCTACTCACCAGCCTGCGCGAGCCGGCGTCGCTGCAGTCGGATCTCCTTCTCTCGGGCGCGACGTATAGCCGCTTGCAGCGCCTCCACCAGCTCCCGGCACCTGCGCACGCAACGATTTATAGACTCGAAAAGACATGAGCACGCGAGGCAGATAGGTTGGCCACCGAGGAGAATTTGTACTCGCAGGGCGTCCGCCAGCACCCGACACCCGCAGACAAAGGACGCGGGCAGGCCAGGATACGAGTGGAAATGAGTCACCAAGCAGCACAGTCGCCCGCAGAGCCTCTGTCGGCCCCCGTCGCTGAGAACGCTGCGCTCAAACGAGATGGAAGTTCATGAACAGAAGAGGGTAGGTAGGTCACCGAGGAGCACGTCTACTCTCAACACGTCCGCCAGCTGTCGACATCCGCGGACGCAACGATCAAAGGACAGGGAAAGACAAACACGCGAGGGGGATAAGCGGGCAGCTGATCAGAACCCACGGTCTCGGCGCATCTACCAGCCCCTGGCAGTGCGCACGCAACGATCAATGGACACTGAAAGCCATGAGCACGTGCGGGAGAGGTGTGGGTCACCGATGATTCCAGTTGCTTGATGCTCGTCCGCCTGGTGCTTCATCAGGGTAGTGTGTGGAAGTGGTCTCCTAAGCAACGGCCGCAGGGTTGAACTCAATGTGGAAGCGAACACTAAAGAAAAGTTGCCGTAGTAAAAAATCGAAGCAATAGGGGCATGATGTGAAGGGAAGGGAGAGAGGGCCCTTACCCGAGCAGTGGCGTTGCGCTGAAACCTCCAGTGGAACATGGGTTCGTAGCCTTCCGCGGCCGGAGTCAATGCATTCTTGTCAATCCGGGATGAGTCGCGTCTCGGTCAATTGTACTGACGTTTCGGCCATCTAGCTGTGGCCTTCTTCAGAGCTATACTGCTGCTCGTAGCAGCCGAATGCAAGATGGCCGAAACGTCAGTACAATTGATCGAGACGCAACTCATCCCGGATAGCCAAGAATGTATAGCACCAGAGGAACAGATTTATATATGAGATACGTAACAATGAAGGCTGTGTGTTTCGGAGATTAAGGAAATCACTTACCTGTGAAGTGGCGCGGGGCTGAAGCCATGGAAGGGGGCGAGGGGCGGCAGCATCTCGTTCCCGAAAAAGCCCTCGGGCGGCTCCTCTGGTTCCTGTTTCACCTTCTGCAACACCCAGCGCCCCCTCACCTCTCACAACGCATTCACGCACTCTTCCCAATTCCTATTTCTAGCTGTAGATGCACCGCATACAAAACTGATTCCAAAATCTTGTTTGTGTCTTTAACCCCAGCATATCTTTCAGGGGCGGTGCAGCGGTTAAGAGAGACGAATGACATGCTACGCGTATGACAGAACCTTACTCGAAGTACTCATCTGTTTCTGATACTAATCGCATGATGACACTAATGTGAACAAGTGAGGGACGCTGCCAGTTGGCTGTTGGAAGGGCGAACGATGCGTCCATGAACTGTTGCGGTGCAATTGACGTCAGATGCGTGACACCAATTCCCAACGCGTGGGGACATATCTTTGAACGACAAAGCGGAAATCATTGGCTGCTAGGCACCAGCCAATAGTTAACCCTTGGTTACTCGCGTTGGCTTACTGTGTACGCCCCTTGGAACTTATATTATCGGAAAATCAGATATGTGAATCATTAAATGAGGAATCGTAAGAAGACGAAATTTGGGATGCTGCAAGTGATTTTGAGGAAGTTGCAGTGGCCGAGAATGAACATAAAACGTCTTCTGAGATTGATTATACTAGTGATTATCTAAAGTAAAGAGATGGGCAAAGACAAGATTACAAAGTGGAAAAAAACATCGCTTGTCAGCATATTTACAATACCTGATAGGCTCGATGATCAACAATTACCACCAACAAAATTAAGAAATCACTGTCACATTACTGAAGAGCAAAAAACCGCACTACTATCATTAACTTCAACACTACTACTAACTGGTGCAACAATTTTGCATGCAACGAACATATTCATGAAGTCATCAAATGCAAAAATTGTTCTGAAGTCAATTATGCTAAATTTGTTATTATTTAATTAAAATTGTAATAAGTATACATTTAAAATAAAACTAAATAAAATTATATCCAATTATTATTCAGGTCTTGCAGAGTTCATTTTTCTAACAAAATGTGCTTGGCGTACGAAGTATATCGCGCGGGTACTTGTGGAACAAAACATAGCGCGAGCAACTAAGGGTTAAGGAGGGAGTTGAGTTGACAGTCATATTGTATGCGCACCGCAGTCTACGTGATTCCTATGCATTTAAGCTTAATTGTTCTCCTGAGTTGTTTTTCAGAAAATGAAACTTTTGGCCATTAGCAAATGTACATCCTTTTAAGACTTGAGGAGAAACTCTTGGTTTTATAAATTATCTTCGTCTACATCTAAGTAAGATTTCTCTTTCTTCCCTAGGAATACTTCCCAAAATTGATTAAAAATAATCTAAAAGTTGATGGTATGTGCCATTGCTTTACCCATGATCAATTACGTCATTATAAGCCAGTTACCGACGTGTACACAAGGTGCCCACCACGTCATCGATGTCAGTTCCCAATACTGTCATAATTGGAAATGGAAAGATATTGTTTTGAGACATAAAACGGTAGACTTTCTATATGCGGTTCATAAGATCAGTAAAGGGCACAAAAATACAGGATCGTACAAAGGATTCTCACGACTGAACCGAGCCAAAGTACGTCTAAAACAGCTGCAACGTTATAAATGGCACACAACCAAACAAATCAATGGCGAAACACATTTTAAAAACGGACGATTGGAAGAATGAAAAAAAAATGCACACGTCTTTATGGCCCAAATATAACTGTTTGTTTTTAAATAAATTATTAATGAAAGAAATAATGAATGAATACCAAAGCAAGTCGGTGGTGAGGGGTTCGCTTACTGACATTTAAACCCCCAGCGACCGGGTTCGGGCCCGGTCGACGTGCTCGGAATTTCGAAGGGCGGAAAATTCACAATAGCCATGTCACACTTGTGGCATGTAAAACAACCCTGGCGTATGCCCGGGAAAATAAATCCCTCCGACAACATTCACCCTAACGATCTCTCGCTTTCGGATACAGTAACTGAGACCGACATTTGTCGGAGAAACTGAGAGTCAAATTCCAGGCGCATTAGGGGACTGCCCGCGAGGCGTGCCTGCTCGATGAGGTCCCCAGACTCATGTCGGAGGCACACCGGAAAAAAAAGAAGCTCGTTGGAGTATACCAGATCCATGATACTGTAACAAAGGAACTAGTTAGTACCGAGGATCTGGTTTATTCCAACGGTTCTTTTTTTTCGGTGTAGGATTCTAAAGACGCCTGGCTCGAAAATTCCGGGAAGGCAACGGGAAACAATCTTGAGTAATTCATCCCAAGAAACTGGGTCACCATATAAATAATGGGAAAAAACATCACACACACTTTAAGATCCAGGAGACCAGTATAGCTGTTTTTCGTAAATAAATGGAAAATGAACAAAATAATGAATACTAAAGCAAGTCGGCGGGTACCCTGTAATGGGTCACCTAACTTCCGTCTAAGGAAGACAGCCCGAAAGAAGAAGAAGAAGAAGAAGAAGAAGAAGAAGAAGAAGAAGAAGAAGAAGAAGAAGAAAAAGAACAACAAGAAGAACAAGAAGAAGAAAAAGAAGAGGAAGAAGAAGAAAAAGAACAACAAGAAGAACAAGAAGAAGAGGAAGAAAAGGAAAGAGAAGAAGAAGAAGAAGAAGAAGAGGAAAAAGAAGAAGAAAAGGAAGAAGAAGAAGAAAAGGAAGAAGAAGAAGAAAAGGAAGAAGAAGAAGAAAATGAAGAAGAAGAAGAAGAAGAAGAAGAAGAAGAAGAAGAAGAAGAAGAACAAAAGCAAGTGAAGGTGCATCACCTGGAGGCGCACGGGCTGCGTGGTGGGCGGGGCCGTGATCGTGGCCGTGGCCCTGCGCGGGCGGCGCTTGGATGGGGCAGGCACCGCGAAGCCGTCAGTCGGGGCCGCCACTTTTGCCTTCGTCTTCGCCTTAGCTCCCCGGCTGCTCCCCTGCGCGCGGCCGTCGGGCTGCGGTCCACGGCGCCGCTCCGGCGACGGCGAGGGCGATGGCGGCCGCAGGAAGGACGGCGGCGTCGGGTTCAGACCTCGCGCACACACACACAGCTCCACGTTACACGCGGACAACGCTCGTGCTCAAAACTCACAACCACCAAGATTGATTGATTGATGATTCCGGGCGCTTCAACGGCTAATGTCATTAGTCTCGTAAGGGTAGTGCATGTTTTATTGCAAGCGGTGGCGGTGATCTTATCTCTCTGGCAGGGTCCGGGTGGTGGGCTGTCGGCTAGCGGGGTTTTCCGTAAACGGGTATCTCCTTCCAGCGAGTCACTACCCCAGCAGGGACAAGCTCTAAGCTGCCCAATGGTCTCCCGGCAAGTAGTGTATGTAAGTGTAAGTGTTTATGAGTAGACGTAATGATACGATAAGGAAAAGGAGGGAAAGATCATGCGCGGTCCGTAGCCCGTTTGTTAGGGTACTGCTCTGGCATTCGCCTGGTATTGATAGGAGGAACCTCGAAAAACTACCGATCAGAGCAGCCGGCCACTCTGATTCTCCTCCAGACAGAGGCTGAACTCGACATACCTGAGAAACTAGTAGTGACAATCCTGCCACCATCGGGACTCGAACCTAAGACGTTCCGGTCAGAGGCACTGCAGTGACATCAGCCGATGCCCTGACCTATCTCTCCCGGCGACATTCATATCTATTATTTCAGTTGAACATATACGTTTTACGACTCCCGCACTCAACCAATCTCAGAAACTAGAGTGTCAAGAGAAAGAGAATTTCATAGAGAGGTCACCAATTTCATTTCCACTGAAGATTTTTTTAATATTTATTTTTCTTTCTCCTTTCAGTAGTGTGTTGTTTTCTCGTACACTGTACTATAGTTAAAGTCCACATTTCGGATCTGGAGAAAGTGTTTTCTTCTCCAAATAACTGTCCTTGAAAAACACTAGCGCTTAAGACAGACACCGTTGTTTTTTTTAACCAAAAGGTATACTGTTTGTCAATCGATTCGAAACAAGTTGCAGGCCCTCGAAAGTGAAACAGAACTTATAATCCGTGAGGCTAATCTTAATCATAATCATCTCCAATCTTTTTTCGAAAAAATGTTGCAATTTTTTCTTTAAATTTTTGACATTTTTCTTGGCTCAAAAAGGGGTAAGAACACCTATTTATGCTGTACGAATTTCTTTAAAACTTGTAATCTTTCGAAAACGGCAAATTTGAATCTTTCGCATCTTTTACTGAAGAGTATATTGCGAATTGACATAATAATTTGTTGGATACTATTTGTATTATTATAAAAGTACGTGTACGTTTAAAAGTATAAAAGTACGTGTACGAATAATACGAGGTGTGTGGTGTTTTTCGAAGTGCATCTGACGTCAAATAATTTTTAAAAAATATCGTAATCTTACTGAAAATGCAAAATCAAATACTCCGCCCCTCTTTTACTGACAAGTATTTCGTGAGACTGCTAAAAAAAGTAGTGGAAAACAATCTGCAAACTTTTTATCCGTTAGAAAAAAAACAACAAGAAGGTGGGTGCTGTTTTTCGTCTGCAAAGAAACAAGACAAAGGGGGCTTGTGCCTCACCGAACTCTTTCTGCAGGAGGAAGTTGCGGTGCTCGTTGGCCATGCGAAGGCGCTCGTAGGCGTTGCTGGCGGCCCACAGCGCAGGGCGCACCAGCGGCCGCAGCCTGCGCACGCGGCTCGCCTCCTCCGCGCCCAACTCCTCCTCGTCCTCCTCCTCCTGCCCCTCCTTCACCTCACGCGCTCTCTCTTCCTCCATATCTGCAAAACGCGACAGGCCTCACGTCCCACCACCTACCAGCTCCCAACAAGAATAAAAAATAGATATCCATTAGTTTCATTCCTCAACATATTTTCAGAACTCAATTAATCACTTAGGTGCTCTGTGAGTTTCCTATTCATGTGTAGTTAGATTTAGTTGTAAGATTAGCATTTAAGTTAAATATAAGTCATAAAAAATGCATATGATGTAGTATAAATAATACTGAACTATGTATATTCGTTCACTAATAAAAATATATTATAAAAAAAATATTTAAAAAAAAGGCCTCAGGTCCTCCCCTCCCAGCCGCCGCTCTTGTATCTAGGGACCCAAGCGCAGCGCAGGGCGCACCAGCGGCCGAACATAGTTCGCCACCGACGCCCTCTCCGTCTGTAAAACGCTCATCCAGACTAAATAGTGTGGTTTTTCTAACTCTGCCTCTCAAGACCCGACTTCACGGTGGCATTATGTCAATGTTTTTCGCGTCTTTCTCGGTCGAGCCGCTAGATGTCGCATGATCGCCACCGTATCCGACACTGCTACATGGACGCGATCATGCGACATCTAGCGGCACGACCAAGAAAGACGGGAAAAACAGTGACATAATGGCATCGTGCGTTGAGGGGAACAGATATAAAAACCGCAGTTTAAACTTTCTGCTGCTACTGAACATGGATTCTGAGCAAGTGTACAGCAAAGGTAAGACAGTCTCTTAAGTGTAGTGATGTTTTTTTCCTCCGGAGGTGGCAGACATCTTCTCTCGGTGGATGGTGAGATACGGCGCCGACCTACCTGTCAGCTAGCGAGATTTCCCCCAATCAGGTATCTCCCACCAGCGGGACACATCCCTATCTGGTATAAGTTCTAAACTCCTGACCGGTCTCTCGGTATATGTGAGATAGTGTGAGCGTACGTGTATGTAAGTAAGGGGGGTAAAACAAGGAAAAATCGCGCGCGACCCGTGGCCCGTTTGTTAGGGCATTCGCCTGGTATTGATCGGAGAAACCACGGAAAGCTACCGATCAGAGCAGCCGGTAACCAGAATTCTCCTCCAGACAGCGACTGAATTCGATCTAGCTGACAAGCTGGTGTCGAAAATCCTTCCACATCCGGGACTCGAACGTCAGGCCTTCCGATCAGAGGCACTGCAGTGACATCAGTTGATGCCCTGAGCTGCGTCTCCCGGTGCTGCGGCACATGGAGCAAGAAAAGAACAGATTTTCGAAACACGGCATTTAGAACATTATGTCGTTTCTGTTCCTCCACCTGCAAATGTCCAACTGAGTAACACAGCAGATCTTTCAGTGCTTCTAGTAGTACCTGCACATGTATAGAAGACAAGAAGAGATCTTCGAAAACTACCTTTCAGAACTTTTGGCTGCTCCTCTTCCTCCCTCGGCAGATATTCAACAGCGTAACGGAAGAGGCCTTACACGCACTCTTTCAGCTGTTCCTGCACATGAAGAGAACATATCTTAGATCACTAACATTCAGAACATTTGGCTGCTCCTCTTCCTGCAAAGCCTGAAATCTGCTCCCAAAGATCTCTTTCAGTGATTCAGTTGCTCCTGCAAATTGAGGGAAACAACATATTTTCGAAAACAAACATTCGGAAAATTTGTCCGCCCCCTGCCATCGTTTTCAGATTCTCTGAACACAGCTATGCTGCAATGACACAGACCTTATACTCAATGATTTCACCTGTCCTTATATTTGAGGTACCTACGTAATAAAAACGAATGTTGAAGAATATACATCAATTGGTTTTGATGCCTCTTTGCTAAGCTACACAACGAAACAGACACTGCAAAATCCTCAAAATCAATTATTTTTATCTGATCTTTCACCTGAAGGACACAAAAAGCACATCTTTAAGAATCGTCATGCCTTGAATTTGTCAGCTCCTCTATATGTTCAGAAAAGCATCATAATAGACCGTGAAATATTGTCAACACCTAACTGCTTTAAACATTTTTCCACTTTACCGTGAAACACAATGTAATGCACCATGTAACAAATTGTAATACAATGTAACACAATGTAATTTTATGAATAAACAATTTATATATTTTTCATCAAATTCCTTATCCCGTGCTAGTGGATATGTCACATCTGCGTTACAATTTTCAGTTTCGATGGCGAAGTACATGCCGAGAAACAAATTTTAAATATTCCGTATACAATAATTCTTAAAAAAATGATCTAATATGAATTAATACGTTAATTCAAAGATATTTAATTTTCACTTTCTCGGTGTCTAGAAGTACACTGCGATGCCTTGGTATTTATTAAGCTGGGGAAAAGAATAAATTGTAATGTAGTGTAGTGTAGTGTAGTGTAGTGTATCCCGCCCTCGCCTATTTCGCAGGATGTCACATAAAATTCGAAGGGACAGTATTTCTACTATAATTCATAAACACAATAACGATTCTTTAATTTTTAAGATCATGAATTTTCGAAATAAAACTATGTTTGCATTAAAAAAATATTCGTTATACTATAAGAAAAATAATTGTATGTAATTATACGAAACTATAAAACTTACAAAACTCCTCACAGAAACGATCATCTCGTAAGAGCAAGTGATGTGGTTAGAACAAGTGAGCGTGTACCACATGACCTGCGTTCAAACCCGGCCCTGGTAACAATTCTCTGAACACATTTAATTATTAAAAATAATCTGAAAAGAGCAGCTTAAATTATGCTGTTCTTTTTTGGGGGGAAATGTCCTCAAAATTGCTTTCGCTGTATCCGAAATTAACCCGGACTAAAAGACTGAAGAAATTGTAAAAACAATTGAATTTTTTATCACAGAAATAATAATTATTTTTATTACGTAAGAAGAATTATAATAATGGGTATTATATTTAAAAATCACAGATAATTGCTTCAATTTAATAGGTCTTAAAACGCATGTTTCTGATTAATTGAACGCTTCGGAATATCTTCGAAATGTACTTTTCCATTAAGCGTATTGCCATCGTAAATTCAACAGTAAAAAATAGGAAGATCAATTTAATTCAAACGTAGTAATTTTCTATTTGTAGCAGTTGTTTTTCTTGTCTCTGATACTTTCTTGACCCATATTGTAGTTAATTTATATTATAATATAAAAAACATTGTTTTTTAAAAAAGTGCGTTTATTTTAAAAGTCCCGGATAGCCTAGACAACAAAAGAGAAATAAGTTTTTATTAACTAAAAATTTTATATCATAATATATAAGTGAAGCCGATCCGGTGGCCGAGATCGCTAAGGCAGTAATGCCGTAGTGATCTCGTACCGAAAGATCGCGGTTTCGAGTCCCACCTTGGGCATGGTTCGTATTGTGTTCGTCCTTTCACCCCCATCATCATCATCATCATCACCATATCAGGAAAGGAAACGGGAAACCACCCTAAATAACATCATCCTCCATCTCTCATTATCACCATCCTGAATAACATTCAGAATTGTAACTCGAGGATTTATCCTCACAAGGTCTTCGACAGCCGACCATGAACAGTAAAAAGTGAAATGGAACGACTCAAGTGGTCCAATGTGGCCAATCAAGTTAATAATTATAATAATAATATATAAGTGTTATAAATAAAAAAAATATGATTAACTAATAATTAAATAATTTTCTAATATGAGCTACATTTCATTTTTAGTGATAATACAGACGATATGGCTGGTGAAATTTGTCGGTAAGGCGATATTCACTATCGGATTCCACTGTCGAGTAATTTGGCTACAATCGGAGAATTTCTCCAGCTTAAAATAGTTGATGCTGGGATATCGAAAATTGAACTTCGTAATTCACCTAACATATATGCTCTTTCCTTCAAAAGTTCCAAATTGCTTTATACTATTTTTGTGCCATAATGAGCCAGCATTCCCAGTACTCATAGTACTATAATGTAAGGCTACGGAATATATTCAGTGCTTCTTTTAACAGTTTATAACCAAAGAGTCGTCTTACAACTCACATGAATCAACGTGTTTACAACTTTTATGAATCAATTTTAACTATTCTGTGAAATTCTATCTCCAGCCTTCATACTTTGAATTAAATATTTTCACGAGTAGTCGAAGTAATACAATACTACTGAAAACATGCATTTTCTTTATACGTACTATCATTTATTAATATTTTAATATAAATACCCTTTTATATTGTCAATTTCCGACATAAAAACAATGTACTAAAATGTTTTGTAAATAATTTTCAATAGAATTTTACATTCTTTAGAATTTAAATATCATTTCTCTCTATCCGTAAGATGCCCGATAATGAAAAACGAGGTTAAACAAAGGTTGGAATTACACGGATTTAATTACGGGATGTTCAGTGGCACATTGTTGAACACCTACGCATTTTTTTCATTATTTAGTGAAGTTCATAACCACCATAGTTATGTTACTTCGGCTATCAAAAAATATTGTTTGGGCACGGTACTTTTTTTCTACAATTCGACTACGTAAGGTTCGAGGAACTGCGTAATACAAGGCATGAATGGGCAACCTGATTTCTACGCGGGAATTATCAGTAGATACTAAATAAATATGGATAACATTTCCTTTACAAAACCATGAAAAACATAAATGATTTATTCATATACTTACATGTAACTAAGAAACGCTAAGAACTGCAATATAAAGATGACTGCTCCAACAATAAGAAAATGGTCCAGTTCTGTTTATTATCATGGCCCTTCAATTGTTAACCGCCAAAATTGGTTTCTTCCAGGGCTCGTGATTGGTGTTTCAAGAAACAAAAGAATACGAAAATATTCTCGACTGTTCAATGCGTAAAGCGACACCTGTTGACAACATAATTTCCGCCGAAAACACAAAACGTTTTTGATTTTACGAATTATTTCCAGATCATTATATTACCGTTTCTGTGTGTATAACCAAGTTCCTTGTGTATGGTCTCTCAATTTTCTGTATGAAAAATTTATTGTTGGATTTAATGAATAATTATAAATCTTGTCTTCATGAATATATGAATGTGGATGTAAAAGTATATGGATGTAAATGTTTGTTTATGAATACCTTTGCCTTTTGTATTGGTTTTGCAGATATTATGGAAGGATACCTTCCTATGTTTTTCTCTTTGGCCTCTTAATGTCATTGAAGACTTATCATATTTGAGAAGGCAAGCAAACAAGGTGAGCTTTGGAGAACTCAAAGTAGTATTATAATTTATCCATGTTAAAAAAATATGCTGTGGGACTGTCATTGATCAAACATTTCTCCTGCTCTCTCAATGTGTGATTTGAGAAATTAAAGTTAATTAGGTACTATTTGCAACACTTGTAAGAGTGTTTTGCTTAGAATTTATTGATTTTGTGCTCTCTAATGAGTGCTGAAAGACGGAAAATCAGGTCTTTGGTTAACATTTCTCTTTACTATGATTTGTAGTTGTAGCAATGTTTACATTTTCATTTATGCCTTTTCTAGTTGCTAGTTCATTCAAATGAATGACAATCCTCCATGATGATAAGAAGTGTTATTTGTGTTAGATTTGAGTAAATAAGAAAAATTTTATTAATGTTTGCATAAAAGCTAAAAATTACTTTATTCTTACTACTATTTTCCAAATATTTCTGGTAATTGCATTGATATTATTAATTTAAATGTTATTTATTTTTGAAGCTGCTTTGCTGAAATATATTTTGGGCGCATTTTATGAATTATTTCTGTTTTGTGATTCTTACATCTATATGACTTGTTTGTAAATGTGATGTCAGAATTGATTTATTCATGTTGAATAATTTGTACTTGTGTAGTTTGCCTATTTTTAAATGATGGTAAAACGCTGACATTTTGGATAAAGGAAATCATATTAATTTGTCACAAAATTTCAGGGAAGCTAAATAATTGTTTTTTTATTCAAATACTCATTTTCATTTAAATTTATTTGTATCAAAAACTCCTTGAAAGGCTATAGGTATTTATGACGACACTTTTTTGAGCTTTACGAAACTTAATTTCTCCAGTGTAAATACTTTGAAAATTATCTGAATATTTTGAATGTTAATTAGTACTAAAATTATTTTCTTGAATTTATGATTTGAATTTACTAGAGGTGCAATCAGGATTATAGCTGGGGAGGAGGGGTGTAGATGTATAGCTGATGTTTTTCCTACACAGAATTTTTCATTTTAGCTGAATTAAAAACATTATTTTAAATGCTGATATGTAGTTATTTAATTAGAATATTGCATACCTTTTGTTAATCTAGAAAATTAATTGAAACTACATTTGAATCAATATTTGTTAAAATATTTTAAATGCATAGAGCTACAGTTTGGTGTTAAAACCATGTCATTTTCTGTAGTGTGCTTGATGTTCAGAGAGCTCAAATATGGTAAGTTTTTAAAAATAGCGTCAGTCTGTGATTGATGCTACTTTAACAAAATATAAACAGGAAGATTGAAGTCATTAAACAAAGCCTAGGAAGACATTGCAGGTATTACAGTACAAAAATTATTTTGTCAAATATAAACAACTTTTTATCACAAATTTTGCAATGTAATTGCTCGTAGTTCTGAATCCTTCCAATAACCAAGGATGAAATTTTGTAGGCATAAAGTACTAGTATCTAGGAGAATTTCTTTTTTTTTTTTTTAAACGAAAAAGACGAAGATATCATTTGAAGCACTTGTACTCACAAATACTACAAAGTATCAAAAACATCTGTATTGTAAAAATGAACAATGTGTGATATATTTTTTTAAAAAACCTTTGTGTATTTCTTGAAAAATCAAAAGAATATATCAGAATTTTCTAAAATTGTTATTCAGTTATAAAATTGCCACAAAAAGTTTAAAGATAAAATTTGGGTCTATTTCTGAGAAAATCTTGTTTTTAAGATGGCACTTATTTCATTTAAAATTACATAAAACTATTTCCTAATATCCAAAAGAAAAATATACATGATGTTGTATAAAGAACTAATTTTAGAGAAAAAATTTCATTTGAAGAAAAAGATTTCTAGTTTCTAAAATGTAGTGTTACAAGGAAGTTCCACAAATTTTAAACTTGCAATTGTCAAACATTCAGATATAACAATGGAAAATGGACCTGTGTCATCTTTATTAATGTATTTCATTTTAGGGGAAAAAAATTGGAGACTTTTTTGAGATTGTTCCAAAGGCTTCATGACAGACGGACATTTTAGAGAAAAACAAAATAAAACAAAGAAAGCACTCTTTCAGTATCAGGGGACCTCAAAACGTGTATTTCGGTTTAAATCTTAACATGTATTTTCTGCAGCATCTGTAACTTCCCCTACTATGTATGGAGGTGGATTCCATCTGTAGCTGTACAATCAACAGTAAGGAAAACCATACAAAGTGTCCACACTTTCTCTTCTTTTCATTATGATTTTAGTGATATGTAGGCAGACCTGTATGACAAAACTGGAATGCAAAAAATATCTTTTTTGATGAAATAGTATCTCTTATGTCAAAGAAAGGAAACATTTTCATTGTAATAAAATAACAAAATTGTAGTCTACAAAATTTAATTTTTTGGAAGTGATAACATTAAAACCTTTGGTACATTATCACACGATATAAATCCTATCCTTATGTTACTAAATTACTTAAAAATACATCAACAAAACATTCTCCAGTTCTTCAAATAGTTTGCATAATGGTTTCAATACAATAATGCAATCAAAATCATAATTAGAGGGTGCTGGTAAGAACTCTGAGGTCCCTCTAATGATGGGCTTCTCTGGCATGGGGGACAAGGGACCCTTGTCTTTCTCAAGTATTTCAAAGTACATCCAGACAGTTTTTTATTCAAATTTAATATTTTTACTAATGTCACTCGGATTAACACATAACAATATTAAAATATAGTGTTATCTAGCATCCACACCATGAAACAATAACATTGTGCACACAAAATGATTCTGTACCTTTATTAGTCAAAAAATTAAAAATAAATGAAAACGGAATAATTATAATGAAGATACTCCTAAACTGGCTGATGTAAGGCATCACTTCCTATAACTACTTTTTCAACAACTGCTGTTATTGTTTCCATAGCATAGTTTTTCAAGTTTACCCTCAGAGTGTACTTGATATAATTGAATTCATGTTTAACGCAATGTAACTTCACCTTTTTTAATCTACCATGAGCACCTTGTTATCTTCAGTAAATCATTGAAACTTAGTTGCAGGTTGAACTAAAATTCCATGGATGTAAACATTTCTTTTGATATCCCTCAAATTTTTCATGGCAGAGATTCCCATGTATCTAATTACAGTAAATATAATTCTAAAATAACAGGTTACGAAGTTTTATTTACATCTGTATTTTGACAATGTCAAATGTAAGTACATAGAATAATCATACTGTGGACTGCTATAAAATTACAGTGTGACTGACAGTGAAGAAAAAAAAGAAAAAAATTCAGCTGAAAATGTTGGCTATTGATACATGGATTATAACAATGCAAATGTTTGTATTACAAGAAAGTAGTTTTATTCATTTTCACTTTTTTACTGAATTTGGATACTGAAGTCAGCCAGTATAGATGTTTTCATAATTTAAAACAAAACTCGTATCTCAAATAATATACTCTTAGTATATTTCAGTGTTAAAAAAGTGATTAAATTGAAGCCTATAATTTTAAAGACACAATGACATTTAAGAGAAAAGTTCACTTTGTTACTAGAGAGCTTGCAAGATGGCATTTTCTGATATAACTCAGAATTGTAGACTTGTGTAGTGAACTTTATCAATAAACAACCAATTTTATGAACAAGTCAGTTTATAACAATGGAAAAGAAATGGACGGCAATTACATCTTACTTATGTGTGCTTTGATTTTTAATGGAAAATTTATAGCAGTGTATTTATAGCAAAGAGGTTCAAGATAGAAAAGTACCTATATTTTAATTACTATCACAGATTACAATTAAGAAACATTTTAACAGGAATTTATTACGGGAAGCATATAGTAATGTATTTATAGCAAAGAGATTCAAGTGGAATCAGTACTATATTTTCATTTCTATCACAGCTTACAAAGAAGACTAATTTCACAATGCCACTCTCTCGATTTGAGGAAAATATTAGATTATCATCTCCTATCACGTTAGCTAGAAACTCATTAGCTTGTTTAACAAGGAACACACATAAGTCTTTTAACATTTCTAAAAGAAAACCTGTACATGCATGAAAATACATTAATCATTATTGTCAATGATTTCAGGAACTTGGTTACTAGTCAATAGGATTGTATTTTGCAAAAAATGCTATAGAAATGTTGATTTTACTTGTATATTGTATAAAGTATGAGATATTTACAAAAATATATATAATAAGTACCTAAATAGAAAATTTTCTATAAATATTTTTTCAGACTACAGGTCATATTAGAAATCTTTTCTTTAGGGCGCCAAAATAAGAGACCAATCCTACAATAATCACAGATCAGCAAGCAGAACATTTCCAAAGCCAACTAACCGATGTCGGCCGAACAGCCAATCAAAAATTTTTGAAATTTATTTGTGAAATGTAAATGAAGATTAACTTCAAGGTACTTTTTGATATTTCTTGAGACTGAAACTTATAACATTCGACAGAACTTCCCAGTTTTATAACAGTACACTAATTCTAACATGGAAACTTAAAAGGACTTGCCTACATAAGAAAAAGATATTGAAAGCATATCATTCTGATATCCTGTTCATACCAACATAAAAATAGAAACAAAGCACATAGAGAAATGCTCTCAACAGACAGTTGGAATTAAAACATCCCAGGTTTTTCAGAAAATGTGAAAGTGTTTGAAGACATTGGACTGCCAGCTTCATTACATAAATCAGTGAAGAATGTCCAATTGTATTCAAGCACATTCATAAATAAAGGCACATGACCTGGGCACATTGTACAACTTGCAGCTACCATTATTGAATTCTGATGGAAAAACCATCTGGTATACACTAATATTGTTTGCCAACTGCGTCTGCAGTATGGTAAACCGCAGACTATCGTGACATTCAGAGCTGTCTTATAGGTTTCCCGGTTCTGAGTCTAGGAGCCATAGAGTTTGTGAGTACCTGAGTTTTTGAAAAAAATTAGAAATGAATTTGAGTTAGCAAGTAAAATAATTAGAAGTACATTGTAACTCCTATCACCACTCTTTCTGTGTTCAAATGTTTTTTGAACAATCTTTAATGCCCATGAATCCATTTTTTTAAAATTTCTATTACATCATTTTCTTCACCCAGATATCTACAATTCTCCCTTCGATCCCCAGACAATTACATCTACGATCCTCTCAGTCTTGTGTACTGAATGTGGAATATTGTATTTTATAGAAAGATACATTTTTGCGGTATTGCACCAAAATTTGTGCAATGGATTGAACTGTGGATATGACACACTGAATGTTTTTCAAAATTCATCTCTAACCATTCTTTACAAAAAGCACAACTTGATGCTGACTAAAATGTAACAGTGTCCATATAATTATTTTTTTATTAAAACTTTACTTTTCTGTTGTTGTTTTAAAAAATTTACACTGTCATTCACTATTATTTTGTGAGAATCTAGTCAAAATAAAAGATAAGTTTGGCTCAGCCCGAAAATAGATCCACAACAATCTTATTACTCAGCAGTGAATTTAAGCCTGTATTTAGCAATTTAGTTTTGCAATCTCTGTCTGCAACCAATGCAAAAAGTATTAGAGTTAATTCAGTTCTAAAGTTAAAAACTATTTTAGTCAGTGCATTAAAAATGTATTAATAAAAAAACAGAATTTACATTGTTTAAAGCAATAGTGACTCTGATCAGGAATGAAACCCAGGTCTTTTGTATTACTCACAGTTGCTTTAACCACTGAGCTTCCAAATCATCCAATGCTTTGAATTGCCTTTCCAACAAGGTGGCAGGGTACTGAGAATTAAAAAACAAGAATGTTTTCTTTTTGAGAGCAAATGACATATAGATCACACTCTATATGTCTTTAGTACCTTATTCATATTTTGATTCTCAAAGTGTTAAAAATTATTTATGAACACTTGCATTGAGTACAAACCTGTTTCAATGTTCATATGATCAATTTTGAAACTTTTATTTTACATGGAGAAACTTTTAAAAGACCATTTGCAATGATTAATTTTTTCCTGAATCCATCAATGGTAATTGTATGGTGTTCTACTGTGTATGAAAATATGCTCTTTAATCCAAACACTAGTTGCAAAATTATTAATATTCCTAAAATTTCTGTTTCTGAAATCTTCATTTTTTGTCATTTCTCAAAAAACAACTAATTATTAAATAAATTTTATCTGAGAATTCGTGTAATGTAGATTATTTCTGGTTATTGTGAATTTCATTAACCAAGCTTATTACTAGTTATACTTTGATTCAAAATTTAGTGCTCAGCAAATTATTTTCAAACATACGTGCTTTAAAAAGACTGTTAACTAACCCACACTCTACCGAATTCATTACATAGGAAAAGTTGTAAGTATCAGTATTTCAGTTTCATTAACTACTATTATGACTCAAAGCTTTCCGTCATTCAATAACTCCAATTACTTTGCATTCTATGATTCAAACAAAGCCATTATAGTTTTTAAAATAAATAAAATATGTTAAAATAACTTTCAGGTTCAGTTTGTAAGGAAGAATCATTTTGATTTTGCTCCTATTTTTCTGATTGAATATATAATTTTCTTTGATTAACTATCCTGTATTTATGCAATTTAAAATCCAAGAATTCATACCTATACTGTGAAAGATTATTTCTTGCTCCATACTTTCTAAATCATGGAATTCCACAAAATTTCCACTGGAACCATTCAAATGGTTAATTGCATATACATATTAGAAAATTGTCAAAAACTCAGGGACCCAATTTTCCCAGCCCAGGGATTTAAGTGATCATCACCATATCATGCATCGGTCACGCTTCGGGTTCATATGGGAGCCCACAGGGCATTTCCAGACTTGAGAGAACTCCGGTGAGTTGACCAGCACGCCCGGCACTCGAATCTGGCTGGGCGAGTGCTCATCGAGAAGGTCGTTGCGCAGGGACTGCTTGGTCCACTTCTCGCACCACACCTGCGACAAAACAATCAATCACTCACATGCAGTCACTACGCATGGGCATCTTGGCAGTGTTAATGCCAAGGCACACGCATGTTATAAATATAAGCATTAGTTTCTGTTTGTGTCTTGAAGAGTTTATTTACCTGAAGTTGATTCAGAGCGAGCAATGTCACGTCAATAGATATTTTAATACAATATAACACGTATAGTTAAGTATAAAAGTTAAAATACAGGTATAATGATTTCACATACTTATAACAGTTCTTTGAGACTGCAAGAGCGTTTTGCAATTACGAAATCTTTTAATGCCTTTTTCAATAGAGTTCCACTTAATTTTCTGATGTGAAGTGGAAGTTTATTATAGGCCAATGCTACAAGAACTTTGGCTATAACAGCTTTACCAGTACACATCCTACGATAAATATTCCTCCCTTGTGTATTATATTATCAGAAATCCTTATCAGTGTGAGATGTTAGTTTTCTATCGTTACAGGAAGCGTAAGCACCTTGTTTGCACAAAGTGCTATAATTGTCAACATTTTGTGTTTTCTACACAAGACTGTTGATTTAAGTTTCAAAATACAGCTTATGTTTTTCTTTTGTGCCTCCATCAGCCTGTTCATGTTCATCTGTTAAATTCTTCCCCAAATTTCAATTCCATACTACAAATGTGAATAAATTAGACCATAATATGAAGTTTTTGGCACTGCCGATCTGAGGTATTTAGAAAAATATCTCAGTAAGAAAATATTTGAGTGTAGGATGTGCAACAAATCTACATGTTTATTAGCCTAAAGGATAAGTTATTTTCAAAGTATACCTCACGAAATTTATGGCACAATATTTTTTGGACTGATTCATTCCCAATAAGGACATTGAGATTGTGCACTGCTATGAGAGAGTTGAAAATTTATCAAAATTGACTTAATTATATTTAGTTGTAGATTGATATTTTTTAAGTATGTAGTTATGTCCTCCATGGATTCAGAATTCATGGATTTGTGGATAGGTGATCATTTGTCTTTAGAAGTTGAGGAAAATGTCTATAAAATTCGAATGAAAATATTTATGGTTGTTGATAGATCTCTACGAATTATGAAAAATAAGACATTTTTTTAAAGTTTTATTTTGCCTCTTTTAACTTAAATGCCTTTTAAGACATAATTTTCTTTTTAGATGCATTTTTCTTAAAATTTGTTTAAATTTACTAGTCTTGAATAAAAAAAAATGTTGAAATCGTTTTCAATTTGTGTGATAATTTCCTACCAATAAAAACCTTAATTTTCTTGTGTAGACTGACTTTAAGATTGTAATGTAGACTTTCAGAGAGCAATAAGCAGCATGTTGCTCCAAACAGCTTAAAACATTGCTATCAAATGTGGCCAAAAAGTTGACTCAACACTAAGAAATTACCTGGGTTTGTATTTGCTACTTTTTTGGGGTGTTCTTTTAGTTAAAGCCCCTGGCAAAGCAATAAAATAAGTAACAAAAATATAACTGGAGCAACATACTATGCACTTCATTTCCTTCTTTACAAATTGATGAACTATTACAATTTAAATGAATTTTATATTTACCAACAACGCCAAAAATATGTTGCTGATAGATATTACATCCTCAAATGTTCAAAATTAACAAACCAAAAGAGAAAATTAATTGTTAGCAAAATAAAATAATTACAGCATTTTTTTTCTTCTTTCTCTCTGGGGGAGAGAGAGCCGTTTTAAGGAGCCTGCCCCCCTCTGCACCTCATTAGTAATATCTATGATTGTCTATATCACTTTGAGCCTACTGATACATGAAAATCAGGGCACTATCATTGATGTTAAACTAACTAGCTTTCAGGTTGTCAATATACTCTCCAGATACAAATTCATATATCTGGTTGCCTTGAGGCATTTCTATCGTTAGCTTCTTAAATTTGTTTTTACTAATAATTATGGTTCTTTTGTGAAAAACTGGCAGTGTAGTGTTAATTGGGCTCAAAAAATGGATTTAAAAGGAAGTAGTTCAATACTAAATTTGCAAACTTTTATTTTAGAAGCAAAAAAAAAAAAATTAAATTAAAGTGAAGTTGTATGTAAAATTAAATAAATAGCTCTGAGGTCTGGTGTCTTCAATCTACCTGTAGCAATGTTTTACAAATTATCTACATTTACTCTTTGAATACAATCATTGTTTTGTATTCTGTTCACTGGAAAACGTAATTAATTTTAATTTAACCAATTAATCTTAGTTAATTAATTTTCATTTAGTAAATTAATTGATTAATATTATTTATTTTAATTCCATTAATTATTAAACATAGAAAGGGTTTGTTCTTTTTCACGAGAGTCCCTATATTGTAATGAATACTCACATTGGCAAATGAGAGAAAAAACAACTGCTCTCCATTGTAACGTTCAAGCCCAGGAAGTTTTGGTTCATTATGCCCCAGACGTGTCTTGTACCTCTTGTAGGCCTGAAACGCTTCTCGCAGGCCTCCATTATCAGCAATATTTTCTCCTAGTGTCTGTTCTCCATCAACCTGGCAACATACAGGATAGTCATTGCTACCTTAAGCAACAAGATTGGAGTACATGAATTAAAATTACTCTAATTATAATGAACTAAAATCGTAGATTATTGAATTTCAAGTACAGTATGATTAATAGTTAGATGATTATCATTTTCTTTATTTTAACATTTCTTTACTATGATTACATAAGTTACAATTTGTTGATTTTTATGTTTACATGATCTTTTACATGATTACTAAACATATTGGATGACTGTATATTATTTGTATTTAACATATAAAATTTGGTTTTTAAAGAGATGTTTGCTGTTTTTTAGACATTTTATAATATTAACTCGATTTATCAACTGCTACAATAATAGTTAATACATTGTCATTTTTTTAAATTACCTTTTAAAGTAGATCTGCTTGGTCAAATTATGATAATGCAGAAATCCTTTATTTGAAAATGAAACAAAAATCTGTTTTCATTAGGCAAGTTTCTCATCAGGCCAGTACCTATGAGATGTTGACTTCAGATGTAGCTTGGTATTGCATTGAACGTTCATAGACAGGGTATTTGTTGCTTCAGAAAGCTATACTATTTATGAAACTTATTTGTATTTCTTAAGTAAAGAAAGCATTTGAAATTAAAATGTATTTTCAGTTAGGTTATTAATAAAGTAACTTTAGACTTAAAAAAAAAATTATTTGTTCCTGTTTTTTAAGACAATGAAGTATGAGACACTGTATAAAATATACTTGGTTAATTCAACATTTTAAGAATTTCATACAATATTTTCTCATTTTCACTTTCAGATTCACCCGATTTCATCTTGACCCTTGATTGTCTTAGAAAACAAACCAATGAAAGCCAATTAAGAAGTGATACTAAGAATCATTCTCAACCTAAACCTATTATTTTTGTAAAGACTATTTAAAAAGGAACACATCTTCACATTACATTCTCCTGCTAGGTGTGAATAATAACTTGTTCATACACCAGTATTTTCAATTGCAGAAAGTTTGTGTGTCAATGTTGTATAGCTATCTGGTTATTGGATCTTACTTTTAATGGGATACATTTTCTCACTGAATCTCACTGAAACATCAACCAGGTACCACCACTACTTATAGACTACATAGTAAATTCTGGTAGAGTTTATCACTCACATTTTCGTAGACTATTTCTTTTCTTGGGATGTATTTCATTATTTTGTTAATTTTGGTTGGTTACAAATAGTTTTAATTTAAAAAAGCAATTCCTTTAGTTTAATTGTAATCTAGTTATCTGTTCTTAGTTCTATTCCAATATTTAAATTGAAAATTAAAAGAAAATGGCATGATACAACTTACTTGATCAGTTATTTCTTTCAGTCGATAGTGATTGTATTGTTCGACAAAACATTGAGCTCTTTTCTCATATTCTGCCACCGTCTTGTTACTCCACCACTGCAGTAAGTTGCCTTCCTTGTCATACTTCCTGCCTGCAATTTGTTTTGAAATTATTGCCATATTCTTATTCAAAACATACTGAAATGCAGATCTAAATTAGTACCTATCAGACAAATTAATTAATTTTTTATTCATTTTTTTGTTAAGTTCTTCATACTCATTTCATAATACAAATTAATTGACATGAGAACAACAATATCTTGTATAATTTTTTCTTTATATTTCTACAATTTTGATTCTTAAACTATGAAGAGCTGTAAAGAGTGCTATAAAGATTATTTAACTGTAGTCCATAATGGCAATGTAGAAACTCATTTCCATTAATTCCATTTAGATTCATATGTACTTAAAAATAATAAACTTTAAAATTATGCTTACCTTGATCATCAAAACCATGAGTTAACTCATGACCAATAATACTACCAATAGCACCATAGTTAAGGGCTCTGTAAACAATCAAAAGAAAAAAAAGTATATTACTGTATTGCTGCATTCAAATAACTAAAACTGATGATGTTTTGAGGTAATTAATATTCCAATCACACAATTATATCACATAAAAAAAAGTGTTGCCAAAGCTGTACTGTGCAATATTGTTCTTCAAACAATTAGTCCCATAAACAAATAAACTATCAAAGAAAGGTACTTGAACAATAAACCATAAATAAATTGCTCAATTAAAATTAACAAATATATTTTGCTGAATTAAATTATTTTCATTATTTCAAAAACGTTAAACCCATTCTATATAAGACCAAACAAATAAAGTAATTATCCTTAGGAATACATAATGTTAGAATGTATCTGAGTAATTAATCACAAGTGAAATGAGAATAAAATGACTAAGAGATAAAGTGGATTGCGAATATCATGAAATTAAAATAAACAAAACAAAAATAAATTGGCATAGATAATTTTTTTTTTAAACGTTATGTGTATGCGTTACTCATGTGTGTATGAAATCCAACCATTGGGAAAAGAGACAATGAGATCAGGAGGTTTTTAAATAGTAAATAAGAAATGGAAAGATTCTGTAGATGAATAGAACTAGATGTCCAAAGAATAATAATGATGAATTCTTTCTAGAAGATGAAAGTATAAGAAAGAAGACTGAGAGAAAAACTTCAGAAGGTGGAGAAGTAAAATATTGAGACATTTTGCAGTTCACGTAAACAATCTATGATTGAAGCAGGAAAAGAGAGTGTAGACTAGAAACCATTCAAGAAAACTAAATGGCTGTGAACATGGAACAATGTTCCAGAAAAATGATCAATCAAAAGAAAAAAGCATACAGAACCCCCCTCCAAAAATGCACAGTGAAAAACTACGTGGAATATAAAAGATTACGGGCTAAAGTGAGATGCGTCTGTCAAATACACAGGAGAGAGGACTAGAAAAAATTTGTTAAAATCATAGAAAGAGATGTATCAGGTCCCCAATGAATGGGTTTCAAAGGTTTGAAATTGCTGCACATGAATGTGAAAGGTAAAATCAGACTGGATGGCATTGTAGAAAATAACTGGATAAAATACTACCCCACCCTGTGGAACAATCCAACTCTCAGATCTAATGAAGTACAGGAAGGAACCAGCAAAAAATTGGACAATGATGAACTAGACAACTCACTGAATATAGAATAACTTGAGTTAGTTTTAAGAAAAGCAAAAAATAGGAAAAGCCCCAGACTAGATGTGGTCAACATAGAACTCATAAGATATGGAGAAAAGGTGCTGAAAGAAATGTTATTAGAATTTTTTAACAAAGAGAAAACAAGGGAACACAAGCAAGAGAAAATAATTCCAATAGAGTGACAAAGAAAATAGGTGACAATTATAGGGGCTTTACATTGCTATGAACAGCTTCAAAGCTTTATGCAAACGTGCTGAGAAACAGACAAGGATGTGAATTTTTACCCATCCTCTTCAACATATATATTAACCACTTAGTAATAAATTGGAGAAGGAAAGTTAGACAAGGAATACAGATCACAAAAGACAAGAAGATAGATAGATTGTAAGCTGACGACCAAACTATTGTAATGGATTCTGAAGATAATTTACAAAGAGCAGTTTCTGAATTGACAAAAGTGGCCCCAGAATATTCCATGAAGATAGCAGTTCAGAAAACAAAAGTTATGGCAATACAAAGAAGGGAACAGAGGAAAGCCAAAATAATAATATATGGAAAATTAGCAGAACAAATAAATAAATTTTCATACCTTTGAAATATAAGTGTATACAACCAAACTCAGGAAGACATAGTAAACAAACTTAATAACTGCAATAGAATATGTGGAACAATTAAGAGACACTTTGGCGGTGTCATTGTCCCAGAAACAAAACTGAAACTCCACAATTTAGCTGCTAATCCTTGCAATGAATTTGCAGAAAATGTATAACAACAGATTTCCAAAATTAATCTGGTAGTACAAACCAATAGGAATCAGAAATAGAGGCAGACCATTTAAAAAGATGGCAACAGTAGGAACACTTGGAAGACTAATAATCTACTAAGACTAATGTAATAAACCAATAGAAACAGGCTGTAAAGCCTAATTTCTGGTAAGTTCATTATGATGATGTACAATAAGATTAAGGAAGTATAGAATGGACTTAAGAAAACACATGGACATGAAAACATGAGTATGCTAGAAATGTTTTATTCTACTACTAAGATCAGTCACAACAGTAATTAGGTATGTTGCTACTGAGATCACTCACATTATAAATGTACATGTAATGACTAGACCTCAAATTTTAGGACAAATGTCTATTTCGTTTCTTTAGGAGATTCACTTCTTATACTTCTTAAACAATTGCAGCCATTCCCTATGTGGTTGCACTGTTGACAGGTTGAGAATGAAAAGTGTAAAAGAATGAAAGAAATTATAAGAAATGAAAGTGAATAAAATAATATGTTTGTAGTATCGCTCATATATGTTGAAAAGAATAATAAAAAGTGCCTAATTCAACACTTTTGTGATCAGTTTTAGGTGCCAGAAACATAACTTTTCATGCATAATGTTTTTAAAGGTCTGGTTTAGTAATTTTGTAACTTACTTTAATTGCCAAAAATATCATTTTTCATGCTTAATAGTACATAATTTTGAAATTTTGTTACCTACTTTAAGTACCTTAATCATAACATTTTTGGGCCTAAAAGTCAGGTCTAGTAATGACACACGATATTATTACTTAGAAATAAATTAACAAAATTACTCACTCTAAGCCCAGAAGAAAAAATGGAAATTGCATTATTCCAGCCTGTACCACTGAAAAATAATATAATGTAAATTAGGAAACTGCAAAACTTAGTGTGCAAAATACTGGGGAGAAAAAAAAGTTAAATTCAACTAAGCCTCCAAGAATCATAATGTTTTACATAAGCAAATAATGTAATTAAATACATTTAAATAAATTTACATAGATAAATTCAAAAACAAATTAAAAATATCACAAGTTAAGAAAAATAATAATAAATAAAAAATATAATAAATAAAAAAGTAGGCAATGAATGCCAGTGTCTTAATTCTTTGGACTCACCAACAGAATTTAGGTATGGAACATGAGCAGCATTAGTTTCCATTGGTGGGCCAATTTCCCAGCTCCTGTTTCAAAGAAAATATAATTACGATTATGCATTTTCTTTCTTACCTTCCATATTTCTATGACCATGGGATAAAAGCTTGTAAGACAAAAATCTTGGTTTGGAAAAAACAACGGTTAGATTATTGAGCCGTTTTTGATGAGTGGTATGAAGCACACACTTTTTTGTCATTAAGGAGGCAACATTTGTATTTGGTTGTTTTACTAAAATAAAAAATAGATACTTCAATTGTAGTTTCAGTATTTGACCCAATTTTGTCAAAAATTTACTAATGAACTTTTACTCTGTGACCACAGATTTATGTGGAGATGAAGAGGTGGAGGTGATTAGGTGCCATGAGGTTGCCTACCCTAATAACAGGAGTTATGAGGAGGCGGTAGGGATGCAGAAGAGAAAGAATTGAGAAAGGAATCAATTGAACTTGAGTGGTGGAAGATTCAGAATATTGGTAGATTATATTACATTTCTACAATGTTGGGCTCTAGTGAAGTGAGTTTTCTAGTTATAGAGTCATTATTCATTTGAAATGTTTTATTTAGATCAATACCACATTTATTTATCCTTCTTTTGTTTTTCTTGGTCAACCAAAGCCAAAGCATCTCACATGATGGTGCTTGTGGTATTGTGACAGACCTATTTTTCTCGTTCATACAAAACAGATACCTATTCATCTATAGGCGCACTGTTACTTGTTGGTAGCATATTTTAGAGCTGTCTTCTATTAATATAACATGCTTTTCAGACATAGAATTTAAAAGGATAATTAATATTCCTGAGAGATGGACAGATATATTCAAGAATTTTGGACTTCAATTCTGAATCCTTCAAACAGCAGAGGGAAGTACGTTCCCACATTGCTGATCTCATCTGCTTGGGCTTTTGTTAATACTTTTCACTTATTCTATATTAAAGTAATTCAATAGAGTATCTTCATTTTGTCTTTATGTGTATAATAATTTATATTAGTAACATTGACAATGGACATCTCAGGCTTGAACCCTTTTTGGGGCACACCAAAACAAATGTATACCTTCACAAAATTCCAATTTCAGTCAAAGCAATTTTTAATGGTTTAATTGAAGTTAACAAGGTTCTGCAACGAAATAAAAAAGGTCAAATAATTTTGCTGTTTATGAATTCAATAATATACTTTGATAATAAACGTAGAAAGAAGCATTGTCAATGAAGATGATGGAGGTGGTGAAGTAGCAGTATGGGAATTAATGTGCTAATTAATCCTGTTCTTTAGAAATGAAGAATACCTCTCACAAGAACACCTACATCTACTGTCCTTTCAAGATGATCTTCCGATAATACCTTTCCCATATATATTTTCCTTTTGAGCTAATGAAGGATGCCAAATGTTTTTCTGAACACCATTTAACAGTCATTTCCCAATCTGAATGGAAATGTAACAAATAAATTGTTATTATATTATGTTGCCCAAAGTCTTCAGTAAAAAAAATTAAATTAGAATAAAATGTCTGAATATACTTGAAAATATAGGGAGGACATGTCCCTTTCACATCCCATGTCATAGAAGCTGATATTAGCCAATTATTCAGTTTTTAAGTAAGTACAATTTGATTATTTATAGGTACTACAGGTTAAGATGTTAAATAGACTGAACTAGTCGTAATGAAAAATATCATGTCTTACCCTGACTGATCGTTAATTTCTCTTAGGCTTCTCAAAGTTGAATTCATGCCACGTTCAGAAATGCTGATGAGATTGTCCAAAAATGAATCTTCTTCTACTGTAATCTGAAAATTATTAAAAAAATATATATATTGTATGGTCAATTCTAGTATTGTTAAAAACATAAGTCGAGTATTTGCCCTAACAATACTGTTTAAGTAGTGAGCCAGGGACAACTTCTGAAAATGATTCTGGAGTGGGGAAGGAAATTTAGTGAAGTATCCCCACAAATTGGATAAAAATCAACACATATTTAAAATGTGAATTTCTTCTTAAAATGCT
This sequence comes from Gryllus bimaculatus, assembly GCA_017312745.1. Classification (NCBI taxonomy): domain Eukaryota; kingdom Metazoa; phylum Arthropoda; class Insecta; order Orthoptera; family Gryllidae; genus Gryllus; species Gryllus bimaculatus. The sequence continues at coordinate 723,405 of BOPP01000256.1, read as the reverse complement.
TATTGCTTAGTAGAAATACTACATCTTTGTAATGTGATGTGATCAATACAAGAGTCAACTGAACCAATTTAATTTGATTTTAGAATATACTACAAGATTACTTACGAATATTTGCTTTGTAATCTAGCAGTTTTAATCAAAGTATCATTGATGAAAAAATATTTCTATTTATTTATCTAATATTTCTATTATTGTGTATTCTATTTATTAATTTGTTATTTTATAACATTTTAATTTGTTAATATTTAAAGTTTTAGTATAAGATTATATAAAAGGAATAATTTCAGCAAATGTTGAAAAGTTTTAAAAATAAATACCTGCATTACGTAACATTAAACAATGGCCCCCTTACCCCTATGTAAAGCAACGTAACGCTGCCTCCCCCCTCTCTTTAAGGTTACGTAATTGATGGACGACCACTTAGAAGGAAATGCCGCGCGTTTTCCACAATGTTTACGTAGCCAGCATATTTGCGGGAACATCAAGGAAGACGCGAACGAGAAGCACTTCTAGAAAAAGTCGATGGGATCGGAAGTATTTAAGGTCATGCGCACACTGGATCACGTGTGGCAGTCACTAGTCGCTGGTCGTTCACACCCGCAGCTTTTAGCCGGACGCGGCAACAATGTCCTAATCCCCTGTCGAGCTTGCGGAACTCTGACTTATTTTCAAAAGCTGATTGGTTGATAAGTGTTTCCGTGCGCGTGAACTGCTTATAGCATTAATGCGCATATTTGATCACATGTGGCGGCCACTAGTCGCTGGTCGTTCACACCCACAGCTTTTAACCGGACGCGGCAACTGTATCTTAATCCCCTGTCGGACTCTGGTTTATTGCAATGCGTTCGAGAGCTGATTGGTTGATAAGTGATTCCGGGCGCGTTAACTACTACCGTCATTAGTCCCGTAAGTGCAAGTGATTATCGCGGGAGGTAGCGGTGATGTTACCCTGCTGGACGGCGAGATCTGGCGCCGACCCACCCGAAGACTTGCGATGTTCTCGTCAATCAGGTAACTCCCATCAGAAGAGCACCGCCTCAGCCGAGACCGGCTCACAGTGAGTGAGTGTGTGTGTGTGTGTGTGAAAGTAAGGGGTGAGGAGACGGCAAAAAAGAGGAAAGAAAGATCGCGAGCGGTCCTTGGCCAGTTTGTTCCGGCATTCGCCCTGTGTCGATTGAAAAGAAGGGGAAAAAAGCGGAAAACTTCCGGTTAGAGAAGCCTAGCGCTAGGATTCTCCTCCAGACAGCGGCTGCGTTCGACCTAGCTATCTAGCTACTGTCGAAAATCCTGCCACCTCGGGGACTCGAACCCTAGTAGGGCCTCCCGGTTAGAGGCACAGCATGCGAGGCTCTGTTTTAAAATGCACAGAAAACAACGACTGCTGCTTGTGGCCTCCACTACTAGTCAAATGTACGCAAAACCCTATGCAACATTGGATGCAAATTCGCCAAAATTTCCTCAGTGAGTAGGAATGAACTTAGTGTTTGGATGCCGGTCATCGTGTCAGCACTTTACGTTCTGGTCTCAATTGCGTTGAAGCCATGGCAGTAGACTTCGAGCGCAACGCGGCCAAATTATCTTTGCAATAGAGTTAGCGTTTATGTTCCGAACCCATTATGTGAGGACGCACCCTGGGAAGTAATCGTCAAACGCGACGGTGTTAAGTGTCTTTATGGAGTTCAATATTGAGCTACCATTTTCATTACATTTGGTAAAATGTATCACGAAAAGAAAGAACAGTTGCAGTATACCAGATCCATGATACTGTATAATGTTATCATGTTACAGTATCATGGATCTGGTATACTGAAACTTCTTTTTTTCCGTGTACTTTTCCAAGAACAAGCGAAAATATTAGCGTTTACTGTAGCATAAGCGTGTTCTATAGCGTCAGCGTATAATATGGCATTGGCGATTACTGCAGCGTTAGTGATTAGTAAAACGTTTGCGTTTACTATAGCGTTAGCGTGTACTATAGAATTAGCGTTTACGCAATAGCGGTTACTACAGTACTCTTACTATAGCATTAGTGTTTACTGTAGCGTTAGCGTTTGTGTTTACCATAGCGGTAATGCGTACTTTAGAAGTAACGTTTGCAATAACTTTAGCGGTTACTATAGCAATAGCAATTACTATACTCTTAGCGTTTAATATAGCGTTCGCCTTTAATACAGCGTTCGCCTTTAATACAGCGTAAGCGTTTCATATAGCGTTAGCGTCTTGTATAGCGTTAGCGTTTACGTTCCGTGCTCCAGCGCGAACTCACTCACCCCCTGGAAGTAGTTGTCGAGCTCCGCGGGGTCGTCGAGCCAGTCGGGGAAGCCGACGAGGAAGTGCGTGGCGGCGGCCTTGTCGCGCGTGGCGGCCTTGGTGTCCGCGTCCATCCACTCCAGCTGCCCCACGCGCTCCTCGAACGCCCACCGGATGTCCGCGAACATCTCCTGCATCTTGGCGCGCGTCGCGTTGAGCTGCGCCGCGTCGTAGAAGAAGTACGCCACCGCCATGCCCATCAGCTGGTTCACCAGGTTGGCGCAGAAGTGCGGCCTAAGGGACACAGGGAAATGGTTAGAATATCTGTCATTTAGGTAGTAAGGTTGGCGCAGAAGTACGACCTGGAGGGCAGAGAAGAATGACGAAGAAGAAATGGTTAGAGTATCTGTCATTTAGATAGTAAGGTTGGCGCAGAAGTGCGGTCTAAAGGACACAGGGAAATGGTTAGAATATCTGTCATTTAGGTAGTAACGTTGGTGCAGAAGTACGGCCTGGAGGGCTGAGAAGAATGAAGAAAAAGAAATGGTTAGACTATCTGTCATTTAGATAGTACGGTTGGCGCATAAGTACGATCTGGAGGGCAGAGAAGAATGAAGAAGAAATGGTTAGAGTAGCTGTCATCTGGCTAATCAGGTTGCCGCAGAAGTGCGGTCTAAAGGACACAGGGAAATGGTTAGAATATATGTCATTTAGATAGTAAGGTTGGGGTAGAAGTACGGCCTGGAGGGCAGAGAAGAATGAAGAAGAAGAAATGGTTAGAGTATCTGTCATCTGGGTCATTAGGGTTGGCGCAGAAGTGCGGCATAAGGGACACGGAAATGGTTAGAATATTTGACATTTAGGTAGTAAGGTTGGCGCAGAAGTACGGCCTGGAGGGCAGAGAAGAATGAAGAAAAAGAAATGGTTAGAGTATCTGTCATCTGGCTCATCAGGTTGGCGCAGAAGTGCGGCCTAAGGGACAGAGGGAAATGGTTAGAATATTTGACATTTAGTTAATACGGTTAGTAAGGTAAGGTCAGTTTCTTCTAAATTTCCTTTGATCCATTAAGCAAATGCAGGAATGACCTCTGGCTTTACTTCTGAATGCAGCTTCGTTAACTGCACAGGTTTTCTTGTGCTCTTTAGGGTTCTAATGAGAAATCTAGTTTTATCGTAACAGTACCTACCATAAACAAATCTTTATCAATGTTTTCACGGTAGTGCGTTGCTTCTTTCACACTGGGCAAAATAAGAGAGGAAAAGCAAAATATGTAGCTCAATTGCCAACGCAAATAGTTTTTATTTCACAGAAGCGTATATATTTCTCGTTGCCATGTATCAATGCCTATGAACGGTCGTTGCTACCTGCATTCATAATTGAACTTAATATTGTAAATGAGCTAGGGTAGATATTCTGGAGCGTATCAAAACCCTGCACAAATCTAACTTTTCTCCGAAACATCACACACGGTTTTTAACTGTTTTGTTAGTAAATAAATAAATTCCCGAGAAAGTCACTCAAAAAAATCACTCTAAACAGTCGGCGTCATTAGCTGATTTACTTAACTTCGCTACGTGAAGTCATGGTAGTTCGCCATTCGAGACACCATGGATTTATAGACGGGTGACCGTCTGGGAACTCCTGTTACTGGTGGCACCGAGACCCTGGCCGAACAAGGCCCCGACTACGACTTGAGACAAAAGCCTCCAAGGAGGATTACTCCAGACGCTGATTGCTCAAGTAGGGCTTGGAGACTTGTTAAAAAGCAACATACTTAAAAAATCACTCTAATCATTCACCTGGACTCAGGACTGAAGCTCTCCGTAGCATCCTCGAGATAGCGTTCCTTGAGAATCCGCATCTCGCTGTCTGTGTAGGGCGCCAACGTGCTAACTACCTTCCACCACACGTAGTTTTCTGCAACACAATCAATCTTTTAAAATTTAACTCTGGATTTTATTTTTTTAATATAAGTGTTATTTATGAAACAAGTATTGAAGCAGATATTGATACAATACTTTCTTGGAGAATGGAGATACAAGTATCGTACAACGTTTTATCATTTTTCTAAACATTCGTATGAGTATATGATCAACATTACTACCGGCTTAGGTGGCTCAGGGCATCAATTGATGTTACCGCAGTGCCTCTAACCGGAAGGTCCTAGGGGTTGAGATCCGTCAATGGCAGGATTTTCAATACTAGCCTGTCAGCTAGGTCGAATCTAGTCGCTGTCTGGAGGAGAAGCGACCGGCTGCTCTGATCGGTAGTTTTCTATGGATTCTCCGATCAACACCAGGCGAATGTCGGAGCAGTACCCTAACCAACGGTCCACAGACTTCGTACGATCTTTCCTACCTCTTCCTTGTCCTATCCTCTCCCCATACACACACTTATATTAACATGCACTACACTACCGCACATGCCGGTTGGGAGTTTAGAGCTTGTCCCGGCTGGGGCGGAGCCCCGCTGATGGGAGATACTTGGTTGAGGAAAAAGCTGACGGGTAGGTCGGTGCCGGTCCTCATCATCTAGTAGATCACCGCAACCTCCCGCGACAATAACATGCACCATATTTACGGGACTAATGACCTTAGGAGCTGCTACCAACGAGCTTAGCATCCGGAATAATCTATGTAATAAGCGGAAGGAAGTGGAGCTTACGCAGTTCCCTGTCGCTGAGCTGGTTGAGCAGGGGCGCGAGCGACTTGAGGTACTTGAGGTCGTACACCTGCAGGAGGTCTCGCTCGTGCGACGCGTCCGGCCCCAGTTGCAGGGTGACGTCAGGCTCCCCGTCGAACAGCAGCTGCAGATACTGCGTCAGGTTCAGCTGCAACAGAAGAGGCGGCACGCCTCGTGGTGTAATAGCTCTCCCGCCGCTGGGCTCCGGGTCTGAATCACTGCCAACCCTTATGGACATTGTGATAGATAGTACTAGATTTCAGTCGGTTTTATTGGGGTTCTCCCGTTTGATCTCAAGTGAACCCTTTGGACATTTTGGTGAATTAAGGGAGCTTTCAATGGGTTTATTTATTTAGATTTAAACAGAAAACTGTGTGACGTACTATGGGGAGAAGTGTTTTCTATGCACATTTTCTGAAATCCTACGTACACTAGTCGTTATATTAGGTGAATTCTGAATACGGAATATAAATGAGCGTTTTTGGCAAGAAAGTATAAGAAAATACTGGCCAGAATTCGCCAGACCACCAGTACTCTATAGATGATGTTGAGGGTTGTTTGAACCCATGAGTAAATTATGGTGGATAATGCAAACTCTCTGTAGGTTTTGACGGGGTTCTCCCGTTTCTCTTATCTCTCCGTCAACATAATTATCGCTAATTAATTTTTGGCTTATCACTTATATGCCTCACAGACCTTCACTGAACAAAGATCCATAAACTATAATCATTATAGCTTAGCATCTAACGTTCGGTGTCGGTTGTGAATCTCAGAGACCACCTACAGTCGAAGTTAAGGAATGTTTGAAACAACCCACGTGGGAATTATGGTGGATAAAGCGCCCTCTCAGCAAATTTTCTAGAGATTAGCCCATTTTCTTTCCCCTCATTACTTCGACATCATTCCCCTCAGCATCCTCATCACCAGGACTCTGTTGACCTAAAAATTCTTTGAAAATTACCTGTAAAAATAATTCAAAAAAGGAGAAAAGACGTGAACAACTTAAAAATAAGGGAAAAATGAACTCTTTTTTATACTCAAAAATTGGTATGAAAATGTTTACTACAATAAATTTTACAATTTTAAACAAAATTTATTTATATAAAACTATGACTAATATAAATTCAATTTAGGAGGGAATGTAATGGTTAGCTTCGATCGCCCAACCATCGGTTTTGAAAGGTGAATTGTTGATACAATATAAACTTTGTTTTAGTGTATCATTGTAAATTCATGAAACATTCACGAACAAAAAACACTGGAAGGGGGGAAATGCGTGAAAAGCTCCAAAAAATTACCTGAAAATTGGAAAATAGCAAAAAATGACCCCATAACTATACATTTCTGTTGCCTATGGTATGCCATAGTAAACATTCATTTACAAGTTAGCAACGTCTACAATGCACCAATAAAAAGATGACATGTCATCAGAATCCGAGCCCTGCTTATCACTACCTACTCATTTGATCATCACGTATGGCCTCAGTTACCTTAACAAAACAAGGATCCTAATCTACAATAATTACTGTTAATCACATAACGTTTGGTACCGGTTGTGAAGCTAGACCACGTACAGACGAGGTTGAGGGCTGTTTGAAACAATCCATGTAGAAAGTGTTGTGGAACGAACGAGCTCTGAGTAGTTTGGTTGATTTTTTCTCGGGGTTCTCCATTTCCTACTGCCTCTCATTACTCCATCATCATTCATGTGGACAATATTATCGGTATTTTTTATTATCGGTATTATTTATATTTCATTAATCTTCACTTATGGCCTCATTAACATTAAGTGGACAAGGATCCGTCCATTCCTACATTAGAGCTAAGCGCCTAACGATTGGTAGCGATTGTGAATCCTCAGACCACCTACAGACGAGGTTAAGGGCTGTTTGAAACTACCCATGTGAACACTAGTGAATAAAGGGAGCTCCTAGTAGGTTTTGTCGGGGTTCTCTCTTTACTCCTAGCTTTCATTACTGCGTCATCATTCGTCTCAATAGTATTTTTGTTATTTACTCATTAGATCATCACATAAGGTCTCAATGGACTTTACTGAACAAGGATTCCTAAACTTCAATAATTAGATTTAAGCGCCAAACGTTTGGTACCGATTACTACTCCTCTCGGAAAGTGCCTTCGTTCGTTTGTTTGTTTATGAAAAGTTTATAGTGTATGTGCTCGAATTATGAAAAATGAAAAATTTGTTGTTGTTTTTTATTTTTTATTTTTGCTATTATCGCGTTTTAGAATTATTTACTATCTTTTTAAATGCATTTATGCATCTCTCGGGTAAAATAAAATTGTTAAAACACTTTGAGTTTTAGTATTCTCTATAGTTGCATCGAAAAAATAACCATTGGAGTATACCGGATCTGTGATACTGTAACAAGTTTCCTTGTTACAGTATCATGGATCTGGTATACTTCAACTGTTCTTTTTTTAGGTGTGACTATTGGGAACGAATCCTCATTTTCTTGCGTAGACACAGAAGTGTGCCATTTGAGGATGCATGACAAAATATATGACTTAAAGAGTTCAAAACCTCCCTTCTCTCGCTCTTCTTGGCGCAATAAAAACAATTTTTGAAAACTCCCCCTACGATTCCCTCAAGAGTGAAGGTGAGGGCATGTCGCGAAAATGCTTTTGACGACATTGCTGATTTTCATGATAACTACCAAAAATTCGGTAAATTGTATACTCCCAATGTTTCTGAAAGCCGTCTCTTAGAGGAGATCAAATAAAAAAAAATGCTATTAAGGGGTTGGTTGGTGGTCGGGGACTGAGGTGTGGTCTCATAATAAGGGTGTAATTTACACACAATATGAATGGATGAAAATCAGAACAGTGTAAGTTACATTTTATAAATTCTGGAAAATGTGTTTATTTTAGTCAATAGTACTGTAAAGTCGTCTTGCTTTGTTTCATCATTAGCACCATGGCATTTCAATTGTTCATTAATACCACGAAAATACATTGACACTGAAATATAGCCTAAAATAAACATTTTTTCTCAGATTGATTAATTGATTGTTAGTGCTTCCGGGCGCGTCAAGTACTAGGGCTCATTAGTTTTGTAAGTGTAGTTCATGTTTTTGCTTGGAATGTGGCGGTGGTCTTCACTCGCTATATAGCGAGATCTGGCGCCGACCTAGTGTAGTGCATGATAGTGTAAGTGTGTGTAAGGGGTGAGGATATGACAATGAAGAGGTATGAAAGATCGCGCGCGGTCCGTGCCTCATTTGGTACTTCTCCGGTATTCGCCTGGTGTTGATCGGAGACACCACGGATAAGTACCGATCAGAGCAGTCGGCCGCTAGAATTCTTCTCCGGACAGCGACTGAATTCGACCTTGCTGACAAGCTAGTGTCGAAAATCCTGTCTCCGTCGGGACTCGAACCTAGGACCTCCCGGTCAAAAGGACTGTTATTTTTTTCTTCAGAATTTATAAAATGTCTCTTATACCGTTATAGTTTTCACCCATTCATAAATGGTCTTTAGGGTCCGTTCCCAGAAAAATCAGTGGTTGAGAGGGGTGGTCGTTTAATAGGGGTGCTTCAGAGAGCTTCCACTGTAAATACTGTTTCACTGTTGGCTACGGTATTGCGTTTAAGTACGTGGTTGAGCCAGACGAGGCCGAAGATATTTATGGAGCTTCCTTTTGTAACATTTCTTCATCGCCTACTCTTTGACGTGCGTCACTTATCTCTTTCCACTGTTACTGCAATTCGCGCGGGGGCAGGATACGTGAACACATTCTCCTGTGAATTTAATAAGCGCCAATTGGTGCCACGAAACTACGGGTAATTGCTGGTAATGAAACAAATTACTACACCTACACCACGCTTCAATTAAACAGTGGACCGAAATATAGCAGAGTCCCGACTATACCGAAGCAGATGTACAGTCGGACCTCCATACGTCGAAACTGACGGTTCCTTCGATAATATTCGAAATATGAAAAGAATTATGAAATTTTTGCAATGATTTTAAACAATTTTGGAAAAATGGAAATGGAAATTTGAACAGTAAATAATTTTAAAACGTTTTAATCATTCATACCCCAATTTTATGAATAGTAATATGAAATTAGTATTGCATGCGTACCTTTCCGAATCATTAAATTGAAAGTTAAAGAAATTCAATTGTGTTGTTGGACATATGATGCACTCCAAACTAAACCTTCGCTGAACTGACGAACTAACATCGTAGAGCAGGGCCAGTAGAAGAAGGGTCATGGACTGATCTTCAAATCGCTTTGGCGTATGCATTCCTGCGATTGACACGTTCCCATGGAGGAGGAAAGCGGGAGTGAGCTAACTTCACGAGAAGGCTGGGAACTGGATGTAGGAAGCGTATTGGTGTTTTATCAACATTTATTCAATTATACAATAACGTCTAGAATGCAGTTATGTTTCCTGCAGTAGTAATTCTATTTTTCCAAATTACACAAAGCTGTTTTTTAGAAACAATTTATAGAATATATTGAACATTTTTATGTCATCGAAAAAATAGTAAAGTCAGAACATGAGTTCGATATAAAGTAATAATTTTCGATAAGTGGAAACATTTTTAAACGAAACTTAGAAAGGACTGAAGACAAATTCGATTTATAGAGTAATTTGATAGAGGTTCGATATATGGAGGTCCGACTGTAGATCGTTTTGCGGCATTGACTAGGCTGTGGTGATGCTTGTAGCATGCTTTCGAAGATGCCAAAGGATATAGCAAGATAAAACGTTGTGGAAGTCCCCGGAGATTTTTTTTTCATTCTATTGAGCATCTAAACAACAACGTGTATGGTATGGGGCCAAAATATCGCTCATCTAGAGAGATATTTATTTAGATGAACTAAATGATATCACAGAAGTCTGAAAATAGTACCAATTGTCCGATAGACTTTCATGTAGTAGATGGCATACAAATCACTTCATTGTTTATAATTTTATCTTTTGAAGCAAAAAATATTTTTATCATTTTGAAACATCTGTTCCAAATTTCTTTCACCATATCGTAATTATGAAATTGCAAATATTCCATACTCAAAAAATGTCTCAATAACATTTCAAAAATCTTTGAACATTTTGTATTGTCATATTACAAAAACAAACAAATAAAGTACAACAAAAATATTTTTGAATTCTTAAACTTTCTGAAGACAGCTCTCGTCGTCTCTTTATTGAGATTCTCTTCGTTCGTTACTTTTCGGTGTTGCCTTACAATTAGATGTATGTTTCATACTTGCACACAATGCCTTCACTTTGATTTGGGTTATTAAGAGCAAGGAATATCCACTATCTAGTGCGATCGATCCATATTTTCTACTTTTTAGTTTAGAAGGAAGTTTTAGTAGTGTCGAGCCGTTTTTTAGTAAAATTACAGACACTCAACTAGAGCTGAATCGCATAGTAGATAACTGTACACTTCCCTGGCGCTAAAAATCACAATCATATGCGAAAGTTAATGTTTCGTCACTCTTCCTCTCGTGCACCTTTGTCTCAGTAGTGGGATCTTTCTTGTCCTCGGCAAAGAGACAGTATTTTTCTCTCCCCTTAGGAAGACAATTCCCGATACCTTAGATATTCCATTGGAAGTATTTGCCTTTACTGTGTAGAGGAAACTGTCGAACATAGGGACACTTTTCGTGTTTTAATTTTTTTTCTCTCTTGCTTTGGATGTGAAATTGTTGATGTTCATCTTTTTGGAATGCTACACATCTGAGCATGTTTATGTGTAATTATAATATTTTTATGAACATTGTACAAAATAATTCACTTGCAAAAAAACATACACAAATGACAATATCAGTGTAAGGGAAATAAGAATCCAAAATTTCTCTTACAGACGCGTCGAAAACATGCTTTTTCCCGAGGTACATCTGTCCTTAGGTACGACAGTTTTTCCTATTTACATGAATACTATTTAATTGAGAATGTTTAGCTGAAGCGAATTGTAGACTGTGCAGCCACGTGGGCAACTATTTTGACATCATTTCTTCATTGACATCATTTTGGGAGCGGGGGCGGTTCGAAACGTGCAGTCATGATTCGCATTCATTTCATAAACGTTTAGCACGAAAAGGAAAGAAATATTAATTTTAACAATGACATTTAATGTATCATATACCATTTGGATTGTATTATTGTAAAGAACCTGTGACAAGTATTGTACTTCGGCTTGTGGGTTAATGACCCCCATCTCGATCAGGTTTTCGTCCGGTTTCCCTGATCCTCGAGCAAATGCTGAGATGGCCCCTTCTTTTGCTTCTGGACATGAATGTAACTTCAATTTAACTTCTCCCCATAGCACGCCCCACACAGTTTTTAACTGTTTTTGACGTAAATAAATAAAGACTTTAAAAAACTGTTTAACGTGTGCTGGGGGGTTACACTCGTTATTTTATCCACTTTGGTTAGGTAAAGTCAAACATTATGCCATTATAATCAGTTTTGTAATAAAGTACTTTACCACCATAGTGTGGTAATGTACTTCATTACAACACTAGGTCGGTAAAGTAATAGGGTACTTTGCCACCCTTGTGAAAATATTTTGGACTTGTTTGTCTTGTATCCTTTACTTTTACTCTTCAAAAACTCTAATAACTATCTGATGTCAGTATTGTCATTAAGTGATATTGTACTCTTTAACATAGAATGATGGGACGAAAGACATCTTGGTTTCTCCTTCTCACACTTGCCAGAAAAGTCAGCAATCAAAACGTTTTCCGATATGAAATGAATGTTTATTTTTCCACACCATTCTTTAAAAATTAAATACTCATGCTCATGTTTCATTCATTATTTGTTGGGTAACAATGTTTCTGTAGCAGCAATTGCTATTTCCGAATCAGAACTATATTCTCTCATGTCGTATACACCAACTGTTTCATTTGTTCTCTTTGTTGAGAGCAGTGTCGTCACAGGAGAAAAAATGTGAATACTAATTGAAGGCGTATGAGGAAATTTCACATAAAATCTAACATATTTTTACAAAGTGAATAAAACGTACGATATTCGTGTCAACATCTAATTACAATACTAAATAGGTAACCAAACGGCGTAACGGCCTCGTTTGGCAATTTTCCTATCAGATGCTTTACGACACTTACTATATCGTAAGTAATAATTACGACAACTGGAGAATGTTCGTATGAAACCAATGCAATTACGTAGCTATAACGCAAGAAAAGGACTCTTCACACCTACAAATAGAAATATCGCTTACACAACGTTTTCTCTTAGACGGCATATTGCGAATTAAATTGAAAGCATGTTGAAAGTGAATAGAAGCGAGTTCTTTGCTATCCGGTGATTGTGATTTACTTTCGAGGTACAGCACCTCATTTTCAGTTTCTCCAATTACTCCAAATTAATATTTTCGCAAGTTTTCCGACATGATTTGTATTAATTCTGCTAAATTTAAATGTATTAATCTAATTTAAGATATTAAAGTGAGTATTGAATTCACGATGATCCGAGAACAATCTAAATCATTCGTGTAAACTATCCCTAACCTCCAACTGCACCTCCTTTGAGCATTAACAACTGAAGCAGATTCATCAAGTTGGGGGTAAAATACGTTTCGGAGAGCAATGCGGTCTTGAACGGCGCTCAACTATTTTAGAATCTGTCAAAATAATCGTCAGCATCGAAGCGTACTTACTCGGAAGGTTCCGTTGGCTGCTTTGTCGAGAATGGCTTGAAGTTCGTCAACAGACATTAGATCAGGCTCCACGCCGGTCAGTTTGCTGGACTGGTTACCCTCCTGGATCTGGAAAAAAGACGTTGTATATCTATATTCATAATTTTCAATGCGGCCATGTGTCTAAGGACTTTTTAGATATCCAAGAACTAAGATAGGTGGAGGGGGCGTGCTCTCCTGAAAATTTTGTAAGGGGCCCTGCAGTCATAAAACATCATTTCCGTTAATAAGGTCTATTACTTATTTTCCCCTTTCTTAAGTTTACAATTTCGGAAGACTGTCTTTGAGAAAAGGTTCTTTGAGAACTGCTATCTGAGAAGAGGCTCTCCAAAACCTGGCATTCCTGAAAATGGTTCAACATAAATTCAATTGCATTTGTTGTTCTATTTTCTTTGTATTGGTTGATTAGTAATTACCAGCGTGCAAACGGCTGAGGCCATCAGTTCCATAAATGTAGTAGATGTTTTACCGCATGAGGTGGCTGTGATCTTTTCCCGCTGGATGACGAGATCCGGCGCCGACCTACGGACGGCTGGCGGTGTTTTCCCCTACCAGGTATCTCCCACCACCGTGACAGCGCCCCAGTCGGGGCAAGCTCTAAGCTCCCGTCCGGTCTCCCGACAGGTCTGGTAGTGTAGTGCATGTAGGTGTATTAGGGTGAGGATAGGACAAGGATGAGGAAGGAAAGAACGTGGTCTGTGGCCCGTTTTTAGAGTACTGCTCCGGCATACGTCTAGTGTTGATCGGAGAAACCACGGAAAACTACCGATCGGAGCAGCCGACCGATAGAATTCTCCTGCATACAACAGCAGAATTCGACTTGGCTATGTAGATAGTTGTCGAAAATCCTACCACCGCTGCAATCGTATAATTTTAAACCGATATTTTAACGCATGCAGGATTTGTTGTCACGAACCGGCAGGCAACGCCCCGTACGTCAGCGTGTGACGTCACGCCGGCAGCGGCGGCGCTAAGCGGCGCGACACGCGCGCCACGTGCCGGTCGTCCCGGGAACCTCCCGCACTTCGCGGCGCTGTCGCCACCGCCGCCGCCACCGCCCAAGGCAGACGTGTGCGAAATAGAGAAGCGGCTCCAGCCAATTGTGGAAGGGGCCATAGAATATTTTTGTGAAATAAAAAACATTTTCGTTATTATATTGTACATTATTTATGTCCTGTAGATACGACACCATAAAATATACTTTTTTAAATAACTACATAATTCGAACGTAAATAAATATTAAAGTCAATTTTTGCCAAATAAAGGAAGATAAACCAAAACTCTAGGCCTTTTTGCGGATCTATATTTGCCAGTGGCTCCAGAAGCCCCGCATTAGAGCCTTTGAAAGTTCTTATTGTTAGTTAGTTAGTGTCTTATAGTTGACAACTTTTTATGAATCTCACTGATCATATATGCATCGGCCGTACAAGATAAATTGTATTATTATATTTTAATCGGTCTTACAAGATGTTTTGCATTGTATTAGATACTATGTGATTCCACCGGTCCTTGGATGTATTTGAAATCACTATAGTACCTGTGGAGGTTAAGGAAATTGTCATTTCGTCAGAAGTGGTGTATTGTGACTTATTGTATCGAAAATAATATTCTTAATGTTACATTTCAACATGTCTCTATTGTTACAACGTGTTATAAACTTTTTGGGGTTATTTTGCTGTGAAAAAATAAATATCTACATAGATTACATCGTCTATATAGACTAAACGTGAAAATAGCCACGTCGAGTATATGTAGATTACTTGTAGAAAGCACGTGTAAACGTAAATATATAGTCTATGGCATAATTACGCCTCACATCAGCAGTTCCACGAGTGGTATTTTTTGATTTAAAAAAAAAAAATATTTCGTGTCACAGTTTGAGTTTAGATCAGACCAGCATTGCTGCTGGTTCTGCAGGAATTTTGAGCGGGAGGTCCTGGATCTGATGGTACCGGGTTTTTGATTCTGGCTAAATACGTAGCATCGTTCAATTCAACCGCTGTCTGTGGTTTACCGTGGTTTCTTCGAACAACACAAAACAAATGCCGGAATTGACCCTAAGCCACGCACCCTGCGCAATTCTCTCCTTTGTCCTATCCTCACTTTTTATTTATACTAACTTCCGGGCACTACATTACCACACAAGCAGGGAAACCAGTCGGCAGCTTAGGGCTTGTCCCGGCTGGTACGATGGCCCGCTGTGGGGAGATACCTGGTTGGGGAAACCCCGCAAGTCGACGTGCATATCAGCCCCGGATCTCTCAATCCAGCGGAGGCGACCGCCACATCCAGAGATAAAACATGCACTACACGTACGGGACTAGTTATCGTAGTAGTTTACGCGCTCGGAAATACTAATTAATCAATCAAACCGAGAAACACTATTTATTACGCATTCATATAAGCTACAACAGGGATTGGGGTTATCCAACATCATTTCTAGAACATGTTATCTTTTTTAGTTCTTTTTGCGAATTATTATGGCACACACATACTGCATTATATGTTCATTATTACTTCTACCTCTATTAAAATACTATTATTACTTTTTATTATTATAGAAAGTATGTAGTAACAGTAAAGGTAACGCAAGGTCCTCTTTTTAATCCAAATTGAAATGATCAAGATACGCATGTACAAAACAACACCAACCAAAACTACCACCCATCCCCAAAATACCTCATCTTAAACAAAGTATTCCATCGAACCACTACCTCTCTCCCAAAACCCAACATTAACTCAACCACATCTCCCAGCAAAATAACCCTATCTACAGAGCTATTTCCACTTCAAAAGGCTTCTCTTGTGCATCATAAACACGAGCCCCTGTCAATCAATCTCTTCTCTAACACGCAGCTCCAATGGGGGAAAGAGAGGGTGCACCGCTGACGAAAGAAGAACAAAAACAAACATCCCAAACCGAGAGGAACTGAGGTGCAGGCTGGCAACGTAAGCTTCTCTCGACCGAACTCTTATCGTATGCACGAGTATAATAAGTAGGGGCGGGTTTTGGTAACCTAAAATATCGCTAAAATGATCAACAAAATGCTCTTAAAATATTTTTAAAATGTTCTAAGAGTAAAGAAAAATGACTTAAATATGAGATCAAAAACAGTTCGGATGACGAAATCACGCTGTTGGATTTGATACTGGTGTAATCGAGGCTTCTTCCTTTCGTTCAAGTGAACTTTCGTTTGGTTTGGACACTTCTTTACTAGGAAATCTGTTTTTAGTAATCCCAAATTGCGCCGAACCGACAATAGAGCTGACAGTCGTCCCAGGAACCGTAGATTACATACAATGGCTTTCATTATAATTTCTGGGTGAAGAAATTGATTAGGCTAATCAAAAATTCTATGAAGAACATTTGTTGCATCGCGTAAACATTATTCTAAGCAAGTACCATTATAATATTAAAATCTATTAAATCGGCGAAAAATACATTAATATGCCGGAAAAGGATTAAAAAGAACTTATTAGTCGAAATCGAAGAAAAATGGAAAATACAAAAAATGTCATATAAAAATGGGTCATTTTTTTGTAATAACATACAATTCATACTATTACTAAAATTCATTGTTCTAATGTGAAAAGAAAAAAAAACATAAAAATCCAGCAATATGCTACAGATTAAGCAAGTGTTGATTCCGGGTTCAATGATCCATGGTCATTAGAGAATTCCGTTAGAGAATTGAATTATATATCGCGGGATGTTGCGCTGGATGGTGAGATCACGCGACAACCTCCACGTCGGTTTTTCCCTTCTGCAGGTATCTCACTCGAGCGAGGAACAGCCCCTGACCGGCCGAGCTCTAAGCTCCGGACATGAGAGCAAATAAGACAAAGGGGAGAGTATGGCACACAGGTGACAAAGAAACGATCGCGCGCTGACCGTGGCCCGTTTGTTAGGTACTGCTCCGGCATTCGTCTGATGTTGATCGGAGAAACCACGGAAAACTACCGATCAGAGCTCCTGGCCACTAGATATCTCCTCCAGGCAGCGGCTGAACTCGATCTAGCTGTTAGCTAGTGTGAAAAACCTCCTCCAACAACGTTACACGCACCCTAGACTCTCGCGGTCAACGAAGCCACATGTTTCCTCTTAGCCATAGCAGCTCACTCTTGAGACTAGTTTCAGGTCGTAGTAACACATTTCGGATCTTAACCCGTAACCTTTCCTCGTTCACGAATCGCCTCCTGAATCCGAGAGATCTGAGAACGAAAGCGACAAATTACACACGTAAACGAGAGCGTCCCACGGTTTGAATGGGCGTGGCTGAACTTTGTGTTAAGTTTCGTGCATGTATGGCGAGTTTGTTTCAGGGAAAAGGCTGCTTGGTTCAAAACTGCTATATTGTACACTGAGAAAGAAAATGTGAGAATAGCTATGCAATGATTATTAGTTTTGGTGTGGAAGAATGGGCGGATATGTTCTATTTGCTGGAGACGAGGTCTCTTCGTGCTATTTTTCAAGAAATTGCTTCAAATATGCCTCCTAGATAATTACATCAAAAAAGTCGGTTTCTTTTTGAATTCTCATAATTTACTTTCGATTTTTCTCTCTAGTAAACTATTCAACAATAAATTCTGGGATAAAATGCATTGGATTGATTGTAGTTCTGGGTGTCGACTGCTATGGTCATTAGTCCCGTAAGTGTTAGTGAGTGTTTTATTGCGGGAGGTGGTGGCGATCTTCATTTGATGGATCCCGTGCCGACTTGAAGCCTTTACCCTACAAGGTATCGCCCACCATCGTGGCACAGCCCCAGGCGGGACAAGATCCAGACTCAATACCCGACATGTGTGGTAGTGTAGTGCTTGCAAGTGTAAAGTGCGACCTAAGGTTGTTGTTTGTTTGTTTTGTCCTGATAAAATCTACACGTGTAACGAAGCGACAATGTACCAATAAATGAAGGTTGACTGTATTAATTTTGCACACTTTTACAGTAGATTGAATTGAATTGATGCCTTGTTTTACATGACGAGACTCGGGCCATCAGGTCCACTCTTCCGTCTGACCCCGCAAATTTCGCTATGCTCCTTTCACCAACTAGCGGAGTATTTCTTGGGCGACGAATAGGCGATTTGAATTTAGCTCAGAGACGTCATTTAGGCTTGAGGATCTTTTACATGCAAGTAAATCTACTAACATGGGACAGCCGGCTTTACTTCCCCTCCACCCTTTAAAATCCACGGCTTCGCTCGGGTTTCAACCCGCCAACTTTGGTATAACAGCCCGATACGATAACCGTTACACCATCGCCGCCGCATAATGAAAAGATGGAAATTATACAGATACAAAACTCTTTATATTGTAAAAAGTGTTATAAACACGCATTTATTTATATACATGTGTTACAAGCCAAAGGCCAGGAGCCTGAGGCAGTATATTTGACGGAGGCGTTTATTTCAGACAAAAAATTCCCTCCTCCCCCAATATATTTTTCATTTCCTTCGAATGAAAAATGAAATCGGGCCCCAATTAAGTCATGAGGCAAGTTGCCCCAGCTGCCGATTCCCTCCCGCTTCTGAACGCCCCTGGTTACATGTCTGTGTATTGGCCTAGTGGTTGTGGTTTTGGTTACTACGGTAAATATACTTTAACCTAATAATTTTTTTTATTTATTTAACGTCAAAAACAGTTCAAATCATATTTTTTGGTTATCCATTGTTATCCATTTGGTTAATCCATGACGGCAGAAGGACGAACGGTGGCAAATACGCGTTCATTGTATTAATTTAAAAATATTATTAAAATTTAGTATTTAGAAAACAAAATAACTAAACATGATCAAGTCATAACACATTTCTTTTCAAACGCTCACATTTCTTTTCAAACGGAATTCCTTAAGGTTTTAAATCTATAGATAACAAGACATTTCTTTGTGGAATCGCTTTGTCGTTTTCCGTGTTGCGTCAGTGAGTCACCTCCACGTGGGAATGATACGGACCGAGGGGCTACACATTTTATATTATGCAATTTTATTTACTTTGCCACGTGCTAAGGCATACACTTCCTTCATTAGATTCTCAAGCAAAAATCTTAATGCGCCAAGATCTCTTTTTCTGATTTTCTCACATTATTACCATCTGAATGTTATGAATCTCGCCGGTTATCAAGCAATTCGAGAGATGAAATGTTTCCGCGGCGAGATATTTTCACTTCTAATTGCACGGCGCATGTTTTCTTATCAGGATTGCATAAGGTCATCTGCACTGTCGCGCTGCAACGATGTCAGTGCCTAATTTTCCGCGGTATTCTTCGAGTTGTTCGTCGTTCGTCTACCGTTTCCGGTTACCGTTCAGCTCATGCGCTGAAGACATTTGTGCCATAATTATACAGTCATAAAATCTTGTAGTAATTCGAGAAAGCTTCTTGAAAACGATATGAAAACGATATTGAAAACGGTGGACCGTGCGATCTTTTCTTACCTTCTCTGTTCTATCCTCACCTGTTACTTAAACACGTACACTTACATGCACTACTCAACGACAGTGTTGAGGTACCAGTCAGGAACATAAAACGTGTCCCAGTGTTGACGTTTCCCCGCTGGTGGGCGATACCTGGTTGGGGAAATCCCAACATGTCTACGTAGATCCGCGCGGGATCTTGCCATCCAGCGGGGGAAAGATCCCGAGGAAGGAAATGACTACTACACTTACGGGATTAATGACCACAGCCGTTGTCGCGCCCGAAAATACGAATTAGTCAATCAATACAAGCCATCGTTAAAGATAAGTAGCGGGAGTATTATTATTTTTGTTTTTCAGGGATATTACAGGAATGGGGAAGGTTCTCTGTATATAGAACTAGAATCGACATGCTACTGTTGATAGAAACAGTGACAGAGTCAGAGTTACAGAATCAGAGTCACATAGTAAGAGAGACGGAGTCAGAAAGTAACAGAGAAAGACAGAGAGACAGCGTCAGAGGGAGATGGAGTCAGATAAAGTGACAGTGAAAGAGAGAGTCAGAGAGAGACAGAGTCAGAAAGAAGAGACAGGGAGAGAGACAGAGTCAGAAAGAAGAGACAGGAAGAGAGACAGAGTCAGAAAGAAGAGACAGGGAGAGAGACAGAGACAGAGAGAGAGAGAATCAGAAGGACAAAGAGAGAGAGACAGGACAGAGAGAGAAGAGAGACTAGAGTCAGAGAGACAGACAGACAGAATCAGAGGGACAGAGTCAAAAGGACAGAAAGAGAAGAGAGACAGAGTCAGAGAAACAGTCAGAGAGAGACTGAGAGAGAGAGAGAGAGAGAGAGTGAGAGAGAGTGAGAGAGAGAGAGAGAGAGGTAGAGAGAGAGAGAGGTAGAGAGAGAGAGAGGTAGAGAGAGAGAGAGG
>BOPP01000256.1:666913-703144 GCA_017312745.1 Gryllus bimaculatus | reverse complement strand
CCCGCCCGCCTCGGGCCACGCGCCCTCCGCCCCGCCCGCGCCGCCCAGCAGCCGCTCACGCCCTGCCGCGCACACAGCACGCAGGGCACGCTCAGCACGGGCGAAGAAGTAGTCAAGAGGTGGGATGAGGCCAAGCGGAAGATAAAGAAGGGCAAAGGGCCAGTAGTGTTACAACAGCACATTGAAGAGGAAAGAAAAAAAGGAAGGATATAAGTCAAAAGATGGGAAAAGGGAAAGGGGGAAGAAGAAGAAGAAGAAGAAGAAGAAGAAGGAGGAGGAGGAGGAGGAGGAGAAGAAAAAGGAAACATGAAACAAACTAGTGGTGTTACAACAGCACATAGTTTGAAGATAAAAGAAAGAAGGAACGAAATGGGAAGAGGGAATAGGAGAATAAGAAAAAGAAGAAGGGTAAAAGGAACATAAAAAAAAGGAATCAAACTAGTGGTGTTACAAAAGCTCATAAACCGGAGAGAAAAGAAAAAGGAAGGAAAAGTCGAAAAATAGGAAGTAGGAAAAGGAAGGGGTAATGAAGCAAAATGGAAAAGAGAACAAACTAATGGTGCTACAACAGTACATAGATTGATGAGAAAAGAAAAAGGGAAAAAGGAAAAGGCGAAGGAGGGAAAGAAAACAGTAAAAAACTACCACAAAATATACTTTATCGCATTGTTTCTTAAATTTGCAATTTCCGAAAATTCCGTGTTTAACGAAATTTAAATCACGCGCCATGCTTTTAAGCGTCCTTTCTTCTATCCATGGGAAAAAAATAAAGAACAAATTTTGAGTGCTTTTTGAGAAAACAATTTTTATCGAAATGCATAAATTTCAAGTGCCAATTGCATAAATTTCAATCAAAGTTCTGGGAAGTGCACGTCAGCATTGCCCCTACAAATTAGTTGATAACTTTAATCTGTTACTCTGAGAATTGAATATGTTTGCCATACTTCTTGGATGTCCGGGTGGCGCCGCGTTGTTGGATGAGAGGCCTCTCAGCCAACGACGCGGCGTCACCCGGACAGCTCAGAAGTCGTGAACTCGAGCCGCGGAAGCCTACGTGTACAACGAAAGAGACGACTTCTTGGCTGTCCGGGTGATGCTGCGTCAGGGTAGTGCTCACTACCCTGAAGAAGCCTGCGATATGACAGGCGAAACGTCGGCCTCTCAGCCAACGACGCGGCGTCACCCGGACAGCCAGGCAGTCACGAACTCTACCCTCGGAAGCTTACGTTGACATGCTTACCATACACTCGCCGCTGATGGGATCCTCCTGTCCCGTGATGGCCATGCGCTGGGGCCGATGACTCGTCGGCTGAGCTGGAACGACTCACCACTTCGGGGTACCTGCACCGCAGACCACAACACGAAAATTAACCTTTTGTCGTTCGTGCGCGAAATATTCACTTCAGCCCTCACACGTTGGATTCTACCAAACGAATAGTTCTAGTAACGTAAGTATATTTTAGTCATCATGGGTTGATTGTCTAATTTTACCGGCTGTCTAATTTTACTGGTGTTCCCCATGGCTGGGTCTACTTAATTCCCACGCTTGAAAGTTAAGAGAGACATGTGTTGAGGATAACGTACACCCCTCACCGTAACTAGCAAATTCCTGTCAGAGCATTTATTATGGCATATTGCCAATGATAACGTTATTATATAGATATTTGTAAGTTTCCGTGAATTCGTGCTGGAAAATGCTGTGTGATACACGTAGGAAAGTGTTTTTGGCGTACTCATTTAAAAGGGCCGGGCTCGACCCGTCTTGTGACCTCGTCCGTCAATATTTATTTCATTCGTATGCCAAATCAGTAATGGGACGGGATTAGGTTACTTTAGATTATGTACGATGAAGTTGTTCAAAAGCGGAACTTTGGCGTACTCACTTCAAAATGCTGGACTCGGCTCCTGCAGTCGCCTCGTTCATCAACATTTCATTCGTATCCCAAATTAGTAACACCGGATTATTATCGAAAGGAAGTCTTTAGCGTACTCATTTCAAAATGCTATACTTGGTACCTCTCGCAGCCTCGTCCGTCAATATTTTATTCGTATGCCAAATTAGTCTTTCTAATAGTACAGTTAGCCTTTTGCGTATTCATTTCAAATGCCGGACTTGACTACTCCAGACGCCTCGTCTGTCAAAATTTCATTTTTATAGCCAATACACGCTTTTTGTACTAATCGAGCGGAAAAGTAATATTACTAATTTGGCACACGAATTCAATATTAAGGACCGAGGCGACGAGAAAAGCAGAGCCCAGCCTTTTGAAATGAGTACGCTAAATACTCACTTTATTTACCAGCGACGTATATAATATTTTGTGAGTGTTGCTACCACTTCCAAATCAGGGGCTATCGCCGAGCCGTGTTGTTAGCTCACCGTACTGTTTTGTAAATATTTCTAATGAGGGACCATTGCCAACTTGTGCCGTGTGCATGCTCGCCCGGGCAGCACGGGCGCGGAGGAAGGTGTGGCGACGGTGAGTCAACTGCAAATCGTTCGTACGCCAAAAGCGTGCTTGCTCTTCTCGGGCGATGAGAAGAGTCGAGTCTGGCGCTTTGAAATGAGTACGCCGAGTACGCTCGTTGTTTGTATTAGTGCCGCAAGTAACTACTTTGTGAATAATGAGGGGCTGTCGCTGAGTTGTGCCGTGTTGTTAGCTCACCCGGGCAGCACGGGCAATGAGAGGAACCGAATCCATTACGAGTATGCCAAAGTCGCGCGTTCAATACTAGTGTCGTGACTATTTCTAATCGTTGCGCCTTGCTATGTCGTACGCTTCGGCGTACTCACTTCAAAATGCTGGACCCGTTGTTTCGTCCGTCAACATTTCATTCGTACGCCAAATTAGTAACACGATTAGTACACCGGCCTAGTACAGAAAGCCAGACTTCGTTGTGTTAATTTCAAAATCCGACCGCCTCATCCGTCAGCATTGCATTCGTACGTCGTTGATTCGTTGTTCGCTCACCCGGGCAGCACGGGCGCGGAGGAGGGCGTGGCGACGGTGAGTCAACTGCAATTCGTTCGTACGCCGAAAGATCGCTATCTCTAATAGTGGGGCGTACTGGTATTATTAATAATTTGGCATACGAATGAGCGAGGTGATGAGAAGGGTCGACTCCAGCGCTTTGAAACGAGTACGGCAAAGGGTTGTTATTTGTATTAGTGTGGCAAATAACTACTTTGTGAATAATTCTAATGAGGGGCTGTCGCTGAGTTGTGCCGTGTTGTTTGCTCACTCGGGCAGCACGGGCAATGAGAGGAACCGAATCCATTACGAGTACGCCAAAGTCGCGCGTTCAATACTAGTGTCGTGACTATTTCTAATCATTGCGCCTTGCTATGTCGTACGCTTCGGCGTACTCACTTCAAAATGCTGGACCCGTTGTTTCGTCCGTCAACATTTAATTCGTATGCCAAATTAGTAACACGATTAGTACACCGGCCTAGTACAGAAATCTAGACTTTGTTGTGTTAATTTCAAAATCCGGTCGCCTCATTGCATTGCATTCGTACGCCAAAATAGCTATTTTGTGAACCTTTCTATAGCTTTCAAATCAGGGGCTTATCGCCGTGCCGTGTTGTATGCTCACCCGGGCAGCACGGACGCGGAGGACGGCGTGGTGACGGCGAGTCATTTGCAATTCGTTCGTACGCCAAAAGCTTGCGTAAAGCTGGAGTACTCCTCGGGCGTACTAGCACTATCAATAATTTGGCATACGAATGACTGACGCGATGAGAAGAGTCTAGTGTAGCGCTTTGAAACGAGTACGTCAAAGGCTCGTTATTTGTAACGAGAGGAACAGAATGCAACATTCAAGTGAGTACGCCAAAGTTGTACTTTCTATACGAGTGACGTAAATAACCATTTTATGAATTTTTTAATCAGAGGCCACGGTTGTGCTGTGCAGTGTCGTACGCTCACTCACGTTCTGTACTTGTGACCTAGGTAACTTTGTGACTATTTCTAATCACGGGGTTATCGTTACGCCTTGCTATGTCGTAAGCTCACCCGGGTAGCACGGGCGCGGAGGAGGGCGTGGCGACGGTGAGCCGGCTGCGGCGCCGGTCGGTGGGCGCGGGCCACACGCCCACGCCCACCAGCACGTCCAGCCCCAGCGAGCGCTGCGCCGCCACCAGCGCCGCCTCCAGGCGCCAGCCGTCGCTCGCGGCGCCCTCGCGGCCCTTGGGCGACGCCCACGACGTGGGCGGCGGCCCCAGCCCCAGGCGCTCCACCGCCGCCAGCAGCGGGCCCAGGCCCAGCTCGTCCAGCATCTCTGCGCAACACGACACACACACTCACATACACGCGCCTCGATACACGCCCGCTGACACGCAAGCGACGTGGGGTCGAGAGGGGATGGTGGTGCTCTTTACATGGTCAATCAGCAGAACAAAGTGCGAAATGGGATGGTTGTGCTCTTTACTAGGTCAATCAGCAGACAAACGTGTGAGATGGGATAGTTGTGTTACTTGGTCAATCAGCTGAACCTGCTGAGAGGAATGGGATGGTTGTCTGCGTCTCTTTACTTGGTCGATCAGCTGAACAAGGTGCTATGAATGGGATGGTTGCGCCCCTTATTTGGTCAATCAGTAGAGCAAGGTGCGTGGGATGGGATAGTTGTACTGTTAACTTGGTCAATCAGCTGAACAAGATGCTAGGGATGAGATGATTGTCTGCGTCTCTTTACTTCGTCGATCAGCTGAACAAGATGCTATGGATGGGATGGCTGTGCTCTTTACTTGCTCAACCAGCAAAAATAAGTGCGAAATGGGATGGTTGTGCTCTTAACTTGGTCAATCAGCAGAACAAAAATTAAAATGGGATGGTTGTGCTCTTTACTTGGTCAATCAGCAGAACACATATT
The DNA here is from genome assembly GCA_017312745.1 of Gryllus bimaculatus. Taxonomy (NCBI): domain Eukaryota; kingdom Metazoa; phylum Arthropoda; class Insecta; order Orthoptera; family Gryllidae; genus Gryllus; species Gryllus bimaculatus. The sequence goes on along the minus strand of BOPP01000256.1, from coordinate 698,272 downwards.
ATGATGGGATGGTTGTGCTCTTTACTTGGTCAATCAGCAGAACAAAGTGCAAAATAAGTTGGTTGTGCTCTTTACTTGGTCAATCAGCAGAACAAGGTGCGGGACATGGAATAGTTGTACTGTTTACTTGGTCAATCAGCTGAATAAGATGCTAGGGATGGGATGGTTGTCTGCTTCTCTTTACTTGGTCGATCAGCTGAACAAGGTGCTATGGATGGAATGGTTGTGCTCTTTCCTTGCTCAACCAACAGAACAAAATTTCAGATAGGGATGATTGTGCTCTTTACTTGGTCAAACAAAACAAGGAGAAAAGGATGGTCACTCATTACATGGTCTATCAGCAGCTATGGAGCAAGCCACGAGAGAACGATTCTCTTTACAGTGGATATCGTCAACAAGGAATGATGATTTTACTTCATGTGTGAATCACCACCATATCTGCCTCAAAGAACGAGTGGATATTTTATTTTAAATTATTAGGTAGCAGCTCTGCAACATGTTACGAGAATCACTGTCCACTTTTATGAGGTCAATACGTATCGACTCAAAAAAGCACGATGATTATACTTTTTTAATTCTTCAATCAGAAGATTCTCAACAAGGCACTAGGATAAATGTACTTTTGCATTTGTTCAATCAGCAGTTATTCAACTTAGCACGAGGATGAAGACCTATTAGAACTTTTAGACCTATTAGAACTAGAAGATTAGAAATTTTTACTCTAATCTAGTAATACATAGAAAGAGGTTAGTGAAACTTCGCACTCGAGATTATAGTCGCATTTCTTATAGATTTATGCAGTCGAGATTCTTTGTCTCACACGATCATGTCTCATTCGACCCTGCACAATTTTATTCTTGCTTATAGTTCTGCAACACTTGTGTATTGATATTTAGCGACACTTCTATATAAGACCAATCGGCAACTTTGGCTCCCGTAAATTCGTATGAGACTCACGTATGTCCGTATTGAATAGTGGCACTCTATTTTATCACTCTGACTCTTACTGTCCAACTGCTCAAACGCATGGTCTTCAACAAGGCACGAGGTGATGTTACTTGGCACACTTTTGTCTCACGCTTGAATATGCTCAAGAGGATACTTTGCGCAGATCGGATCGTGACTCATCAGATACTTCACAAACTCATATATCCTTACGCCCATTCAGCAGCTGTGCAAAACGTCACTCGGATGTTGGTTTTCCCTCACTTAAACGGCCCTTAATCTGCTTAATCGCCAGGTCTTCAACAAGACATGAGATTTTCTCTACACCCTTTAGGCGTACGCTTTCTTGTAGTCAAGATAACACTTTGCTCCAAACGAAACATGTCTGATCAGACGCTTCGCACACGCAAACACTTTCTTACGCACGTTCAGCATCTTTGCCACACTCGGATGTTATCACTCTAACACTTATCACACTATTTCACCTGTTAAATCACCAGGTCTTCAACGAGGTACGAGATATGGTGCTCATCACTTTTTGGGCTCACACTTTCATACGCTCAAAACAATATTTTACACAGAACGGAACACGTTTCAGACGATTTACACACATGCACTTTTTAGCACGTCCGACAACTCTGCAACACGTCACTTGGATGTTACTACTCTGACACATAACACAGAATTCCACCTGTTCAATCGCTAGGTATTCACCAAGGCACGAGGTGTGGTATGCTGCACGCGTTGGGCATACGATTTCATACACTCGAGAATACACTTAGCGTAGATCGTCACACTTTTTATCAGATGTTTTACCCGCGCCAAAGCACGGTCTTATGCACGTGTAGCAGCTCTGCCACACGTCACTCGAATATTATCACTCTGACACTCAAAAAACACTTTCTCTTGCTCAATTGCCTAGGCACGAGGTATAGTGATATTATCCGTACACTAGACACTCTATTCATACTATTTCATACTTTGCCCAGAACAGAACATGACTGGACAATCGTGTCACTCACGCACACGATCTTTCTTATGCAAGTCCACCTGTGGAACAAATCACTTGGATGTTATCGCCCTGAAACTGTACACACTCCTTCGTCTGCTCAGTCGCTGTGTATTTAACCACGTGTCAGTCTCTCCCTTGACTCATCGCATCGGCGTAGGGACTGGAAGAGAATCTTCTATTCGCTGGGGCAACAAGACACCGTCTCCATTTCGTTGAGAAAGCCATCGCCAGAAGGCAGCATAATCGCAGGAGGATCTCCTCCCTTTGGCTCCTAAGGCTCCGTTTCCTCTAGTGGCCACTGATGATCTATGAGTTATGGGTGATTATAACAGGGTAGGAGGAAAAACATGGAGGTTCTTCTCTGAGCATTTTCGATAGTTCTCAATTAAAAACGGCCACTTATTTCCTGGAACATATTTTCCTGACTTTTCCCTGTTTTCTAGTGCATGCTCTTGTAATTTTCTTGTTACTCCTGATCTAATTTTTTAATTTTTAATTTATTTATATCTGCTCGACCAGTTGGTCTTACAGAGTTGGGAATACATATACATAATTTTGGAAAATTTCCTAAGTTAATTGTCTTGATCAGGTATAAAAATCATAACAACTCAAACAATGTTTTATGGTGAGGTGAGAAATGGAAGTTTGCGTATTATATTGTTAAGGTTTGGAGGGGTGTTAAAGATGGGTATTGTGAAATAATATGTGGGGAGATTTGAAGCCAGGGGGTCTAAACATATCTATGGGAAAACTAGATTTCTGATAGAAATATTGTTGTTGAGCTTGTTGGCCAAGGTGAAAAAGGATGCGCTCGGAAAGAATGGAAGAAGTGGATAAAATTTAGAGGATAAGTTTATGGATATAAGGTATTTGAAGTTCACGATGAATTTGACCGTTTGCAATAACCAGGGTGCATTAAGAAGTCTGCGAAGGAATTTATTTTTTAAAACTAGGATTGGGTGAGTATTAAGATAAGAATTGATAAATTTACAATATATTCTTACCAAATAAAAAATGAACAAAAAAATTGTTGTTGTAATGTTGTACTATTGTTTTGGTAGGAAATAATCTCTAGTTCTACAATCCTCTCTAAATTTTCGCTCATTTCTAAGGATTCTTCTACAAATTCCATGACTTTTCCGGAGCAATAAAATTCTCTGATTTTATTCGGTTTTCCATGATTTCCAGAACGTAGACTTCCTATCATCAGCGACCATTGCTTACCTGTGTCCATACACGACCGATACAGTCGTCTAGCTTGGTTCACTGACTCCGGATCGCTCTCGGAGTCGTTGGTCTCCAAATAATCTGAAAAAGATTTCACTTTGTGAAAGTTGAAATGACTTCATTGAAATGATTTGAAATGGATTAAAATAAAAGTGAGCTTTATTCCATCGAAAACCTTCTTTGGTATTGTTTAAGTTTTGGTATGTAATTAATGCTATGATTTGATGAAATGATTTTTACCTGTTAGTGATGTAATAATATAATTTCATTTTGTATTGGCCGTTATCCTGCTGTAGACTGAGAGCTTAATCCTTCAAATAGGCTTCAGTTCAGCATCTTAATAACGAGGCATACTTCACAGGTGGCAGTCCAACCCCTATGAAGTGTCCTAAACCCTAACTCTATCCTAATTCCTTCCTAATTCTGGCCGCTGGGTAGTGACGCAGGAGCACGTAGTTAGAGGCGCGTACGCGGAGATGCTACCTGGCGGTCCTCTTCACAACAGACTGCGACGAGACGTGACATTAAAATGCCAAGATAATGTTAATGAATGAATATTCTAATAAATAGCGTGATTATTAATGGAGGATTACTCCGAAAGCGCAAAGCGGTCAACGCCCCCTGGGGCTTGGAGACCGTTGCGTCAATTCAAACTCAAAAAAGCTGTGATTTATTATAAAATAATGTACGACGCGTTTTAGTATTTAACAGCGCCATTTCTGTGGATCAGTTATCTCCATCCTCAGGCAATTAATATCCCTAAATACGTGTACGATGAATGGAATATGATGTGGCAGCGTTCTGTCAGTTAGACCAGGCGCGGATCCACAGGGGGGGGGAATGAGGGAAATTTCCCCCTCTAAAACTGTTCAGTAACTATTGATTTTAACTTGTCACGAGAATTTCAAGCAAAAATATTTTCGTATTTTCAATAAAACGAATAAAATCGCAACACAGCATGAGCTGAGTCTACCCCGCAACGTGTTACAGAATTTGTAATACAAATATTCGAACGAACTTTCTTATTTGCTGTGCCTCACCCTGTATCTGCTGGTTGACGAGCGTGCTGCTCTCGAGGTTCGAGAACCCAATCGACGTCGTGGATTTTTAAGGGCGAAAAAATCTTTCGTACGCCTTTCTTCGAAGGGGAAATAAACTCGGCTGTCCCATGTTAGTAGATTTACTGAATGAGAATGATACTCGAGCCTAAATGAGGCCTCTGAGCTAAAGTCGAATCGCCTGTTTCGTGGTCCAATAAATACATCTTTTCTCTTTTCTAGTTGGTGAAAGGAGCGTAGCGAAATTGACGTGGTCAGAGCAAGCTTCATTGTCTGAATCTCACCATGTAAAATAAGATATTCAATTCAATTCAATTCAAAATGAGCGACTCGTTACTTTTTAAAAATGATACTGAACTGAAGTCTACTTGTTGAAGTCTTTCTTACTTGCTATACCTCACCCTGTATCTGCTGGTTGACGAGCGTGCTGGTCTCGATGAACCAGTCGTTGCTGTAGGCGGCGTCCGGCAGCGGGTGATCCTCGGCCCAGCGCCCACACGCGAACTTGTAGAAGTCGTTGCAGGGCTCCACCGACGTGTCCATCGACTGGATCAGGTTGTCCGCTGCGCACACAAACACACAAACTTAGCCATCTATTGGTGCATTTACGTATTTATTTGCTTATTTTACTTATTTATTTAATGAACTTTCAAAACATTTTCGTACGTTCGTTCGAAAATTTGTACGTTGTGGTTTTGTGGTGATACAATAGCACACGCTTTCTCGCATTACTGATAACATTTGTCAATTTTCGAAAATTCAGACACATCAACGATGATCAGACCTTTGGCAATTTTCTAAGCGTACTTTGCTCTGTCTGAGAAGAAGAAAAAATCAACAAAGACACATGCAGCTGTTTTTTGAGAAAATCTCGTTTTTAAAATTGCCTCTAAGTCAATCAAAATTATGTAAACACTACCCATATGTTTGGGAAATTCTACATGACCTCATTTTAATATCTAATTTTGAAGAATAGATTTCATTGAAAAATTTTTTTTCTTCAATATTGTAATTGCAGGAAGACGCCGAGGAAATTTTTAACTTTTGCAATTTTCGAAAATTCAGTACGTTCAGCAAAAAATCAGACTTGCGCCATTTTTATAAAGTACTTTGCTTTATTCCATAAAACGGAAAGAAAGAAATTTGGTGCAATTGTTTTAGAAATACTGAATAATTTAAATAACAAAAAAATGTATTAAGAGAAAAAAACAAAATATTTTTCGCATCAAATTGCAATCCCCCAAAATTTAACGTTTTCAAATCATTGTTTTAAAAGCGAAAATAGCTACATACTGCAACACAACTTTCAGCGTTTCTTGTAACCCATGTTACGAGGGGGGGGGGACCTTCCAATTCAAAAAGATCTCATTCTGTAAGTTTACAAGTTCAGTGGTAGCAGGTGGGGCGGGATGCGATCGAAGCCGTGGATTTTTAAAAATCCTTCGTGCGTATTCCTTCGAAAGGGAAGTAAAGCCGTCCGTCCTTTGTAGTTAATTGTATGTAAAATATTCGCAAGCCTAAAAGAAACCTCTGAGCTAAATTATAAATCGCCTGTTTTCTCACCCGAGTAATTCCGTCTTTCTTCACTAGATGGTGTAAGGAGAGAAGCGAAATTTGCGTGGTTAGACGGAAGAGTAGACCTGATGGCCCTAATCTCGCCATTACCATATAAAATAAAGCATGAACCAACTAAACCTTGTCGACATAAGAATCGTAACTTGTGACCATAGGCATTAGCACAGTTCATGTTCAATTCTTGGAAAATATGAGTAGTTTTTTTGTGTAATTTGGTGCGAAATATAGGCAATTAAAATTGACATAATTCCTCAAAAATCCATTTTTTTAAATGTTTTCACGGATAGAAGAAGGGACTCTTAAAGTAATTACGCGAATCTCATTATCGTCGAAATCACTGAATTTTCGAAAATTGCCACTTTAGACATAATGCGAGAATGTAACTGCTGTTAGAGCAACACTTGTTTTATTTTACTACGACAATTGCAGCCTAATTGACACAATATAAACAACCGACTAGCCGACGGTAGGGTTGCGCAGGATCTCGCCATTAAGCGGGAGAAGATCACCGCTACCTCACGAGGGGGAAAACATGCACTACACTTACGGAACTAACGACCTCGATAGTTGACGCGCCCGGAATCACTAACAACCAACCAACCATCTTTCAGTGGTTAAATGACGCTGAGTTCCTAGGGTCCCGGGTGATCCGGCAACCTCGCCAACCAGCGATTAGTTTCGGCTGGTGGAGCGCTCGCTTCCCAGGAGGCAGGAGAATCGCACGCAACAGTCGCACGACACGCGCGACGCTCGCAAATGCCGGTCATTTGAGTCGAAGGTGGGCCGTTTTCAGAACTGCCATCTTCTTCAGTGCCAATAGCATACAAGTCCCAGGCATGTGAGGAAGCTGGTCATTTTCTTATTGTGATTTAGTAGACTGTGAGAAAATTGAACGTGGCGTAAAGGGTCATAATCTACTGCCTTTTTTGGGCAAAATACTGCTTTTTGTTAGTAATTTCGCTTGTGAAATATTAAGGATAACCATGGAAATATTTCCTGTTAAAAAGTTGTGAGAAACTGAAGAAAATTGAATGATTGCAAGTTTGCATAGTTTGGCGTTTTGCGTGTTTTATTACTTTCTTGTACAAATAGTATTGAGCGAGTACTAAGTCATGCTGCAGAAAATTTATTTGGCGGAATATATGTTTTCGTGGCCCCTGAACATGAAAGTTTATTATTATTATTATTATTATTATTATTATTATTAATATTATTAAAACTGCTTCGTCCGTCCGTCCGTCCGTCCGTCAGGTAGTAGTGATCTTCTACAATAGTGCAGAAGATATTCTCGGAATTAATACTGCCTGTTCGATCTGTCCAAATTGGACGCCCTGCTTAACTGTAAAGGATATTGGAGGGACGTATTTTCAATTTTTTCCTTAAAAAAAGGATACAAATTATACTGTAGAATATTGCCTTTATAAATATTGAACAAATCGGATTTTCTTTAAGAAATCTGAAATTTCAAGAATTGCACACGTGCATCTTCGAACCATTTTCATACCTTCGTTATTGAAGCTAAGTATTCCTTTAGAACAGGATATTTAAATCATTTCATGCACCTTTTCCAAAATATGAATAGATTTCGAGAAATTTTGTGCCAAATCGTGATAATTTTCCTAAAATCAAACACGATTCCAACTTTTGTCTTGAAACGTTCGTAAATAAAAATTACAGAACACCGAATTCTGTCACTAGTAGCATTCCCATTAAAAGGTTTAAATAAAAAATATATATGAATTTTTTAGATCCTACATCCTTTTTTGGTGAAGAGAGTCAAATGATGGCCGAAGTATTAATTGCATACAAATAGCAATTCTGTAAGATTGTGTAACCGTCTATTCTATTAAGTATATGCTGTTACAGTTCCTCTAGTTTTTGAGAATTATTAGTCATTTATTGTTAATAAAACTAAAATATTACGTAAGGGTAAATAATTTAAAAAGTCATTTAAGATTGATTGATAAATTATATAGACAGAAGGTACATATGCCATATTTAAAGTTATTTACTTGTTTTTTAAATACAAAACATTAAATTAGTCATTTGATTTGCAAAGAACTAATCACGATACATTACGGGAAGCAATTTTCATTAAGTAACAAGACCGATTATATTTACACTGCAGAGATAAATGAATTAAAATTAAAACCTTGTATTTTTTAAATTAGCATTTTTACTTCCTTTCAATAAATAAATACTAATGAACTAATCACAAAATTTTCATATCTAAATTTAAAAAAAAACTAAAAGTAATTTGTTATATTTGTTAAGCAAGATTTATCGGTGATCTTTTTTCATTAGACTCATCCAATCACTAGAACCCACTCACTACATCACCGAATAAGAAAATAATAACACATAATATACATTTATGTGTCATGGAAGTGAAATGCGATGAGATGGAAACATTAATTTTATACCTTTCTTCTGCTTCAGAGAGAATTCGAGCTTGAGCTCCACACGAAATCCTACGTCTGAAAGAAAACCCTGTGAACCTGACGTCATCACTTGCATTATTCAACAGCGTTACCCAAGGCAAAACTATAAGGTTAGCATTAATTTCCATGGAAACGGTTATTTGTCTCCTTGCCCGTCTGTCCTGACCCAGCCTAACGGCCCGTGTCTTCCATCTTGAATCAGCTCCCTATGTAGCAACCGCCTGAGCATAGCTCAGAACCAGCATATCCGCTGTCTCTGCAGCGTCTCTGACAGGAAGGTTCTGAGTTCGAGTTCCAGTGGTGGCAGATTTTCGACACTGGCTTATCGGCTAGGTCGAGTTCAACCGCTGTGTGGAGGAGAATTCTAGCGGCCAGTTGCTCTGATAGATAGTTTTCCGTAGTTTCTCCGATCAACTCCAGGCGAATGCCGGGGCAGTCCGGGCCACGGACGGCGCGTGATTTATCCTTCCCCTTCCTTGTCCTTTCCTTATCCCTTGGACCCCCACACACTTAGACCCCTACTCTACCACATGCCGGGAGATCGGTCTGGAGTTTAGAGTTTGTACCGACTGAGGCGGTACCCCGCTGGTAGGGAGACACTTGGAAGTTCTCGCAAACCGACGTCAAGGTCGGCGTCGGATTTCAAGATCTTTCGGAGGAGGATCTCCACCACCCCCAGGATGAAGCACAAACTACATTAACGGGTCTAATGACCATGGCAGTGGTCGTGCCCGAAAAATCAGTACATTTCAACTTATATATCAACGATTGGGGGGCTTAAAAATCTCCATATTTTAAACAATAAAGGTTTCCTGAAGACCCGAGTTCGATTTCTGGTCAGATTAACACTCCTTTGAACAATTTGAAGTATTAAAATACATCCGTTACAGAGTAATATGTTCGCATCATGTAAACATTCATTGTGCAGAACATATTTCTGAATTAATTGCCTTTCCAACAAAGGTGGTGAGAATTCATTAATAACGGTTTTTGTGTAGAATGTCATTTGAGCTTTCTACTCATCCGAATTTTGAGATTTTTTTCATTAAATGTAAAGTATTGAGCCCTAAAAGTGTCATCACTTGCTATTATTAATTATTGCATAAGTGGTTCAGCGTATTCGGACATATCTCCGAATCCGGCTAATTTGCGAAATAGCTAATTAATTCACTCCTTAGTCAATGTGGTTTGATAAATTCCGAAGTAGGAATAGCTTCAAATTCATAGGCGTTGGCCGGTTAATGGACATTCAATCAACATGAAGTGCCTAGAGTTAATGAAATACGTTACGATATCAACGATTACCACATGTAATAAATCGGAATCAGATTGCTAGGTAAATTTCTAAGGTTAGTAAGAGAGACGTGTGCCCAGTATTCGGACCGACGACGTCATTGATCAAGTGAACCAAAAACTTTTTAGTGGTCAGCGATTGACAATTTGTAGTCTATCTAATGAAATCCTCCAAATTGGTCGAACCTCAATTTACAGGATTGTCACTGAACAGCTTGGATATCGGAAACTTTGTGCGAAATGGATGTCAAAAATGCTCACTGATTAGCACAAAGCGCAAAGACTATGGAGTGCATGACAGTTTTTCGAGCGCTGTTGACTAGATGGAGTTCATTTGTTTTCCCACATTGTAACTGGCTACGAGACGTGGATATCGTATACCAATGCAGAATCGAAATAACAGTCAATGCAGTGACGCCTTTCAAGTTCACCCAAACCAAAGAAGAGCAATGTCTATTCTCGTATCGAAAAATGATAGGTACTGTTTTCTGGGACGAAAAGGTCATCTTTTTTATTGGTTTCATTAGCCGTTTGTCAACAATTTCAACTGACGGTTGAAACTGAATTATACGTGCGATTCAGAAATATAAATATTATTCTGTTATCTTCAACCCATCTCGATCAGGTTTTCGTCCAGTTTCCCTGATCCTCGAGCAAATGCTGTGAAGGCCCCTTGTTTTGCTTCTGGACAAGTAACTTCAAATTAACTTCTTGCCATAGCACGTTATACACTGTTTTTGACGTAAAAATAAATAAATACATAAATTAAAATAAATACATAAATAAATTAATTAATTAAAAAAATAAATAAACACCACGCGAAACTGTCTTTTGGCATAATCCTCCTTCACAACGCCGCACGATCTCACAGCGCAGCCAAAACCAAGGAGAAGTTTCAAGATTTTCGTTGGGAACTTTTTGATCACCTTCCGTATAGTCCCGACCTCTCACCAAGCGACTATTTCCTCTTCTTGCATTTGAAACACAGGCTGAGTGGACATCGATTTCGAAACGACGATGACCTCAAGTCAGGCGTTACTAACTGGTTCAATACCCAGGCGGCAGACTTCTATGCAAAGAGGTTAAAGAAGCTGGTACAGTGTTAGAGAACGTGTACAGGCGTGAACTATGTGAAACAGTAAAGTACATATGTTGTACAATGTTACTCTGAGTTAAAACCTTCTGCCATGACCTAACGGACCTAAGTTTTGGAATATGCCTTATACAATAAAATAATGCGAATCCTAAATGTCTCAAATATTTCCAGCAAAACAAAACTTTATTTTCACCACTATCTTCTAAAGCGGGGATTTACAAAATAAGTCAATTCATAACCAAAAACATATAATATTTTTTAGTTTGTCGTCCTGAAGAATGAATGTAACTACGACCGAGAAAGAATCTCTATTCTTTCTCACACAAAATTACTCTTGCTCGTCTTCTTAAGCTCGTTAAAATGGAACAATTTCAAGTTATCTGCTAAGTCATCTTTGAAACATGACCTCGTGTAAATACCTCTGACTTATGTAAACTCACCTAACTGCATCAGGGAAGTTTCTAAATGCCCTTGGTATAGAAGCAAGCATACTTGCTTATAGTTATTATGATTGTCGTTTTATTATGTGAAATTTTAATACGGTCCCCTTTTTTGACAACCATGTATTCAGAAAAACAGCGATTTAAATGTAATTAATTATAATTATCTTATAATATAAGCACAATGTAATTTAGAGTAATAAAAAAATATAAATATAAATAATAAAAATATTTGAAAATACAATTACATTTTATTTTGCTATTTTTCTATTTACACGATTGTCAATAATATAGGGAACGTATGTTAAAATTTGAACCAGGTACTTCAACGCGAAGGACATGCTAATATAAGACATAGAAATAGCTTATAGACGGAGCTCTAGAACAAGACACACTCGCTTCTATTTTTTTTTATCCAAAAATAGTAATGTAACGTATGTGCAGTGAACTTTAACTGCTTGTGAAAGTAACTACGTACGTTATTATGCTCGAAATCAAACGGGTGTTTCTCTCTTCATACTGAAGAGGAGAATCAAGTACCAGAGGAGAAGGATCGGTTGCTGTATTTCAGTGGGAGCATTGCCATTGTCTCTGCAGCCGTTCTGAACGGGAGATCCTGTTGTTCGAGTCCCGACGATAGAATTTTTTTATATTAGTTTGACAGCTAGGTCGAATCAAGCCAGGGGCGGACCTAGCCGACATTTTTTTTCTGGGAAGTGTTCATCGTAGAATTTTGTTCAATAATAAATATATTTGTTATTATATTGTATATTATTTATGTACTGAAGATATAATACTATACAATATTATTGTTTAAATAATCGAACATAAATGAATATTTCAATTAATTTTGCCAAATAAGGAAGGTAAACGAAAAATCTAGGCCTTTTGGAGGGAGCACTGGCACCCCATGGATCCACCAGTGAATTTAGGCGCTCTCTGAGGAAGAATTCTAACGGCTGGCTCTCTGATCGGGCGTTTTTCTGTGATCTTTCTATCGAGGGGAAGGAGAGAGCTCCGGGAGTAAGTGGAGGAGGCAATATGCCACAAGCCGACATGTAAGTCGTCGCCGGATCTCGCTTTCACCGTTCACCGTCACCTCACATGATACAGCACTACATTTTCGGAACTAAGCACTCTAGTGGCGGTCGCGCCCGGAAACACTAATCAATCAGTCAATCGAGAAGGATGGAGGAAGATGAGATTGAAAGAAGGAGAATTAAGAAGCAAGTATGGCAAGAAGGAAACACCCAACCTAGTGTCCATCTTCACCCTCTCCCAATGGTGTGCAAGTGTAAAGGAAGGTTCCAATAATAACAGAATTTGATGACAGAGACTTCTTATCTAAACAAAGATACTGAAGAAAAACTTAACCTGAGGCCTGATGTCCATTCCCTCTCCATTAATAAATGACTGTTAACTCCAACATTTTGAATTATCTCCATCCGTACACCTTGTTTCTCATGTCTGTATGCCAGCAAAGGTCACTCATGGCATAAACTGATGTCACTGTATTGTGTTTCCACACCTGAAGGTGGCAAACTTTTTGACACATCGTGTCAGCTAGGTCGAATTCTGTCGCTGTTTGAAGGAGTATTCTAGCGGCCGGCTCCTGTGCTTGGTAGTTTTCGGAGGTTTCTCCGATCATCACTAGGCGAATGACGAAGCAGTACCGTAACAAACGAGCCACGGACCGAGCGCGATCTTTCCTTCCTCTACTTTGGTCTATCCTTACAACAAACGTACTTACACTTACTACTTACCCACAACAAACTTACACGCACTACACTACCACACATATCGGAAACGTAGAGCTTTATTTGGTTGGGGCGGTGCCCCGCTGGGAAGTACCTTGTCGGGGAAAATCCCCGCAACGATCGGCTCAGAAGCCTCGCTAGCCAGCGATCTTCTCCCGTGATAAAACATGGATTACATTTATGGGAGAAATGACCTTAGTAATTGACGCGCCCGAAATCATCAAACAATCAAAAAGAAAGGAAGGTCACAACAATGAAAGTTCTAATTAGTAAAACCGTTACTCCTTTTCTAAAAAAAAAGATATTGAAGAAAAAATACCCTGTGGCAGAATGTTCAACGCCTCCCCCATTGCTAAACGACTGTTAACTACTTCCAACATTTTGATTCGCTCGTTGATTAGTAAATCTGGGCGCGTTAAATAACATTCACCTGGTATTGATTGAAAAAAAAAAACACGGAAAACTACCGCAACCTCCCGCTAGAACTATCCTCCAGACGGCGACAGAACTCAACCTAGCTATCTGGCTTGTGTCGAAAATTCCGCTACCATCGGGTTTCGAACCCCAGGCCTTCCCGGTCAGAGTCGCTGCAGTGACCTCATTTGACGACTTGAGCCACTTCTCCCGGTTTCATCATTTTGAATCACCTCCATCACAACAGGTGTTCCTCCTATCCGTAGGCTTTAACGTTTGTTTTTTTATACGAGGAAAACAAAACACTGGCGACTCGGCTGCGCGAGTTACGTGAAGCCGCCGCGCGGGGCGCAGTCTTCGTTCGCAGCGCGCTCCGGGAGGCCTCTGCTCTTGCGCAACGACGGATGCTCTTTTGTTACGAGACACGCGACAGCCAACGCCCGCTCTACCATGTGATTGCAGTCAATCCGACAACGCCGAGCCGGCGGCCTGCAACCACGGGGACCAGGGACCTATAACTCCCATGTAACGTGGCGGAGACCATTACGGTGGCGCGCTCTGCTGCATCACCTTCTTTCAGGAACTAAAACACGAACTGTTGCCAACGATACTTTAAACGTGCGTGGCTGCTGCGTGAGTTCGCGGGTCACAAGCAGGCCCTTAATGTTACAAAAGATAGCGCTGATGTTCGCGCTTTCTTCAGAGGTTTCTTATAAGTATGGATTATGAATAATTGTACTTTTAGAAGACACTCTACTTCTCACAAATTAGCCAATTTGTGTGCGGAAAGTTGGCGAGCCTAACCTGCAGCTGCACGCGGCGACACTAGCGCTTCCTAAAGCAGCAACCTCAAGCTTTGTCCCCGATTTTGGTGGAGAGATGCCGGGCCCTCGTGGGGACTGGTCGGGACCTTGGTTGCGCATCTACAAGCACCCACGGTACTAAGTTTCTTGGTCGGTATGATTCTCGTTGTTAGTGCCAAGGCGGGCACAATGATGACACGGGTTAGGGGATCCATGTCCCCTTCCCCGAGTCTGAAGAGTCCTGATGGCCACCATTTTTTCAAGAAAATTCTGTAACTTACGTAACAACGCTCCAAGCCTGTTTGGACTTAATTATTCTTGAAGATTGGTCAGTCACACATGAAGTCAAATTACCTTTATCACAATCGGCTAGGGACTCATCTACGAGTCAGTCACCCATCCAGGAACCCACGCTATCACGAGCTGCTTAAACCGGGAGAGGTGGCTCAGGGCATCAATTGATGTTACTACAGTCCTCCGGAAAGCCCTAGATTTGAGTCCCGACGGTGACAGAATTTTCGACATTTGCCAGATAGCTATGTGGTATTCAGTCTCTGTCTGTAGGAGAGTCCTATCGGCCAGCTGCTCTGATCGGTAATTTTCCTATCAATACTAGGCGAATGCCGGAGCAGTACACTAAAAACGAGCCACGGACTGCGCGCGATCTTATCTTACTCTTCCTTTCATATTCCCTCCCCTTACTTGCACACACGTTATCATGCACTAGAGTACCACACATGATGAGAGACCGGTCGGGAGCTTAGAGCTTGTTCCGGCTATGACGGTACCCCACTGGTGAGAGATACCTGGTTGGGGGAAATCCCGCAAGGCAACGTGAAGGTCGGCGCCGGATCTCTCCAGGCTGCGGGGGGAAGATCCCATGGAAAAACATGCACTACGCCTACGGGACTAATGACCTCCGGAATCTCAAATCATTCAAAAAAATTGCTGCTTTACATCCGTTACGTCACTAATCTTGGTTAAACAGTTCTGCTGTTCGCGGAGGTTCCCAATTCCAAAAGCGACTATATTTTGAGAAATATAACCCGAGAGTGGGTAAATGAACCACGCGTGGAATGCTTTTTATTACGGCAAGTGATACAAACACTTAACCATGTTAAGGTTGTTAGGTTAAGCTAATCGTTAATAAAAATTATCACCGAATAAATTGACGCCCATCCCTTACGCATTTTCTCAAGACTTCGGCCTTGGTCCACTACGATTGACTTAAAGCAATTTTTGATTCAGAAAACGGGAAATATCCAACCCATTTAATTATAAGAAACTGCAGATTCGGCTTAGCACAAATTGCCTGAAGCAACAAAACTCCTGCACAACAAAACCACGCAAAATGTTTTTTGAAAAGTGGCACGCACATTGCTCAAGAACAACTACACCTGCTTAGCACTGCAATATATTAAATATTTTAACGAAAGTGTCCACGCGTGTCCAACTAAACCATAAGCTATTCACATGGCCGAAGACTGCAAAAAGTTCCGTCAATTTATGTGTAATTCGAAATTAGAGAGAGGTAATACGTAATTCGCTAGAGGTGACTCAAGGCATCCGATGATTGCTCTGCAGTGCCGGGATGACCTAGGTTCGAGTCCCGACGGAGGCAGGATTTTCGACACTCCCTAAATACCTAGGTCGGGTTCATTAGCCGTCTGAAGAAGAAGTCTAGCGGCCGGCTGCTCTGATCGCTAGTCTCTAATGGTTTCATTGATTAACACCAGGCGAATGCCGGAGCAGTATCCTACCAAACGGGCCACGAACCGCGCGACATCTTCCTTTTCCATTCCTTGTTCTACCCCTCACACACACACACACACACTAACATGCACTACACTACCGCACATGCTGGGAGACTAGTCGGGAGTTTAGAGCTCGTCCCGGTTGAGGCGGGGCCCCTGTGGTGGGAGATAGTTGGTTGGGGAAAAACTCGTTAGCCGACGATCGTCGCCGGATCTCGCCATCAACCGGGGGAAGCTCACCGTCTCGTTTCGAGGAAAGCGCATCTACTGTAATTACGGGACTAATGACTTTAGCAGTTGATACGCTTGGAACCACTAATCAATCCCAATTAGTAATATAAATTGAATATTATATCTAACCCGTTTGCTTCTTCCTCTGTGTCAACAACGTGCCACTCGGGTTCTGGGACCTTGTTGCAACGTTCGAAAAAGCGAGTTCTAGTTTTCTTGAATTGGAAATGTGGGTGTCGTGACACTAGAGAGCATAGGATAAATGTCATAAGCAATTGCTTTGCTGGTCGTGGTGATCAAGTTGTCTGCCTGTCGCGTGAAGCTTCAGATGCCATCAAGGAAGACATTTGTGCAAGAAATAGATGGAGTGAAAGCATCAAACCTCCATTGTTGCCAGATTGGTTTATTTTTCACAAGTTGAAGAGAACAACTTGAGGAAAGGATCGGAGAAATGTCTAATACACAAAACAAATAAATTTGTGACATCAATTATTGCAAACTAAAGAACGAAAATTAAGATATCAAGAAGAGGAAAAGTATTACTTGAAATATTGAGTTACACTTGAATTCTAGAATTCTGGTCGCTGATGTCAGGAAGGGAACAACAGGCTTTCATTAACTTTGTAGGAACGTTTTGTCTTACATGGTCTAATAAATGGATTTCAAAGAATGACTGAATTTATTTGTAATTCCTGACGAAGAGGGAAGGTAGTATTTGAGATATTAAAAATTCAAAAATTAATAGAACATGTTTATACAATTCTTGAAAATATAACGGTTTCTGATTACATGTTCCTGGTTTCAATGTGTTTAATAAATAATATCATTCTAAAATAATTCTGGACTAAAACTCCAAAAGCATTATATAGATACCCATGTCACAGACAGATATTTCTCTTAACCAGATGTATTTCATATTATGATGTTTCTGTCTCAGAGTTAAGACTGCTCCACCCATGGTAGCATGCACGTGTTCGGAGAATCTTCCCTCTGTTGGCCGTCGAGGTTAGCATCGCGTAGGTCCAGCAGCATCTGCCTGCAGGGTGGTCATTGAGTGCTAATCGCATTCAGTTAACACACTTTCTCGTATGGATCTTTCCGCGCCTTAGTATGAACGCATAGGAAATGGAGTGGCAGGGATAATCCAAGGAGTAAATCCAGTACTGATCTCCGTGTGTTGGCACACTGACCGCCAAATTGTTTCAAATTTGGCACCTCGTTTCGAATAATGCACTTTTGATGCTCTTTGAAAGCATTTCAGAGGTAAAGATCATATATTTCAAATTTCGCGCCTTATTTAATCAAAAAATGCCGCGCAAATTTGTTCCCATTAACCAAACACTCACTTCGTACAAAGTTCCTTGACATAGATTGTCTACTGCTTCCTGTCAGTTCGGAGCGTCATCGAAGGATCGCATCAGCTCCTGGGCAGCTCCTCGTGCGAAAAAATTTGTGAACATGGTCAAATTTAGAATCCAGAGGTTTCCATTTTAGACCCCACGAGCTCGCATTGTCATCAGAGGCGAAGTGCAGAACGCGCAGTAAAAACGTGTTGGGCGCAATTAAGGTTCGATTCAGGGTGTGCCAGGCCACCTTTATGCAGCCTAACATACAGTAATCTCTTCAATACTCGTTGATTCTTTCTCCAAGTTACAATTTTTGCCAATTGTGTGTCGTTTCTTTTCCACAATACTTTTGTCTGATGAAAAATTATCGATGTTCCTCGCAGTTCCTGCTAATTGCTCTCCCAACGTATCTACGAATATTTCGCAGGCATCGTGTTGTGAACTTCGCGCGAGGAAATTGTTTCTGACGTCACATAGGAGGAAACCGGCTACTCTGAATGTATGCACATATTTGGTATTTTGGGTCGATTGTCCGACATTGCTAGCTGACTCACGGTGGCCCCCGTACCTAGGCCTACTTTAATTTCCATGCTGTGAGGGTGGAAAGATATCGGTGGGCTCTTGCGCAATATATCCGACTTCAGCCAATGAGTTTTAGGCACCAAACTGCGGTGCGGTGCAGTACATAGAGCTTTCACTAGTTTTAAAGCTACATTTTATTACCTTGTTAATTCTACACTTATTATTATTATTATTATTATTATTATTATTATTATTATTATTATTATTACTTTGGTTATCGGTTTAATTCTTATGAACATCATTTTTGTTACTACGTAATATTAATTTTGCATTTTTAATTTTATTTTAAAAATGTTGGTTTTC
The DNA here is from genome assembly GCA_017312745.1 of Gryllus bimaculatus. Taxonomy (NCBI): domain Eukaryota; kingdom Metazoa; phylum Arthropoda; class Insecta; order Orthoptera; family Gryllidae; genus Gryllus; species Gryllus bimaculatus. The sequence goes on along the minus strand of BOPP01000256.1, from coordinate 679,995 downwards.
TCTGTATACATGAAATTACTAGGCACCAGTTAATACAACATTATAATTCAAATAAATCTATTTTAAAGAAGCGATGGAGCTAAATAAGTACAAAATTAGCTGATGCGACAAAAAATGTGTTTTTCAACTCACCAGATCTGATGCATTCTTCCGTTTCACAAATGTTTTCAGTAATTTTGTCTTCAACTGTAAGGAAAAGATGTAATTATACAAATGAATGTATCACAAATAAATATATTAAAACAATTTTTACTTAAATATTGCATATAAATGTGTCTTTTTGGTACATGTGAATTAATTTTGCCACATCTTTTACGAACTACATGATTTTACTGCATCTGAAATTAAATGCAATCTCATGTTTTTACTTCATTTTTGAAAGAAGGATTTTGGTAGTCAATAACTAATTCAATTCAAATACAAGGACTTGGAAGTAGATAGTTTCATATTATTTCCGACTGAAATTGAATTAAATATTCAAACTATAACCAAAATGAATCTCTGACAAACTTTACATTACCCTCTCACATGTTAACATAATTTAATAGACCATTTAGAGAAACACGAGCTGAGAGCCACGTATATAGTAATACCTCAATTTTTGCCTACTTGTGTTCTAGATCTATCTCATTTGGTACGCTTCAGTTATTAATTAATGTTTCCCTTTCAAAACACACCTTTTAATAACGACTGAAAGAAAAGATGCCCAAAAGAGAAGGCACTGTCCACCAGTACCCAAAATAAATGTAGCTTCACTATCTAAGCACGTTTTATTGAGCTCTGTGGTGTTAGTAGGGAATGTACTTATTTTATCACCAGTACTATTCCACGACTTCTTGGCTGTCAGAGTGACGCCGCGTCGTTGGCTAAGAGGCCGACGTTTCGCCTGTCATGTCGCAGGCTTCCTCAGGGTAGCTACTGCGAAATGACCGACGATACTGCGATGAGGAAGCCTGCGACATGACAGGCGATACTTCGGCCTCTCAGCCAACGACGCGGCGTCACTCTGACAGCCCAGAAGTCGTGAACTCGAGCCGCGGAAGCGTACGTGTACAACGAAAGCGACGACTTCTTGGCTGTCCGGGTGACGCCGCGTCAGGGTAGTCCTCACTACCCTGAAGAAGCCTGCGATATGACATGCGAAACATCGGCCTCTCAGCCAACGACGCGGCGTCACCCGGACAGCCAAGAAGTCATGAACTCGAGCCGCGGAAGCTTACGTGTACAGTACTATTCCATTTCCATTTCACATCTATCGCTTTCCATATTCGTCGGAGAAAACAATAGAAAGAATAGCGACTCTGAATATTTCTGCGGTAATGACAAGTAAAATACAAATAAACCAGAACTTACGTCGTATCACCACCACCACCAGGCAGATGACGAGCGCCACCACCAACAGCACCAGCAGGCCGAGAGCAAGCAACAGCCGCCGTTGCCTGGGAGTCTTGCTGTCTCTGCGAACACACATGTCAAACTTACGTTTAGGCAGTGGAACAAGGACCAGAACATGTAATCCACGCATTTCTTGAATGGTCATAAGCTAGTCAAAATATCTGAGATCGTTAGGGCAGTGGTGTCGTAGCGGTCTTGGACCAGAAAACCGCGGTTTCGAGTCCCGCCTCGGGTATGAGTGTATTTGTGTATGTCTATATGCGTATGCCGTTCTTTCACCTATCACTATCACTATCTCATCGTCCATACTCCCAGGGCTAACAACCTTGGGGGATAAAATCTGCATTCAGCTAAAATGCTGATCCCCCTCTCCCAGAAAGAACCTTGAATCCTTGAACTACTGAAGCAGGATGCACGTTTGGTCCAAATTGGCCTGTACGAGAAAAAATAGAGAGAAATGACAACACAAGAAATTGTAAGTGACAGCCGTCCTGGTTAGCCAAGTGCGCTAAGGCTGAAGGGTCGTAGCTGCTTCGGTTCGAAGGGTCGCGTGTTCGAATCTTGCCTCGCGCATGGATGTTTGTGTTGTCCTTACGTGTTCTTCCTACAGTTCCCACTACAGTTAAAACCATCTCAGTGGTCGTTATATGACCAAGATCTTAAAAAGCGACCTTACATTTTTGTAAATAAATAAGCGTGTATAAATTACACTTGCATTGACATATACGTCGACTGATTGTTTGATTCCTGATTGCATATAAACTCGTCATTAGATCATTAATCCTGTAAGTGTAGAGCATTTTTTTCTCGCGGGAAGAACCAAAGTTTCTCTCCCGCTAGATGGTGACATACAGCACCTCCCCACACATCGGCTTGTGAGGATTTCCACTCCCAGGTATTTCCTCCTAGCAGAGCACCGCCCAGGCGGAACAAGCTCTAAGCTCCCAACACATGTGGTAGTGTAGTGCATGTGAGTACAAATTTGTCAGTGAATGGGGAGAGGATTGGATGGGAACGAGAAAGAAAGATCGTACGCGACTTGTTAGGGAACTGACAGTTATTGATCGGAGAACCCACGGAAAAATTACTAATCAGAGAAGGCGGCCTCCTCTAGACAATGGTTGAAGTCGACCTAGCTGTGTAGCTAGAGTCGAAAATCCGTCCCATCGGGACTCGAACCCTAGAGACGCTGCAGAGACTGCGGTAATGAGGCAACAGCAGCATTCGCTACTTGTGATTGGTGCAGCCGGCCGTTAGATTTAAGCCTAGCTTTGTGGCTCGGGCCGAAAATCCACCCTAGGGACTCCCGTTCAGCGACTTGAAAGAAGTAACAGATGTTTTCCCTGAGCAACCGCAGCTGGTAAATGAACTGCAGCCGGATAGAGTGAAGTGCTGGTGATGTAGTTGGCCTTGCTTTTAAAAAGTTCAGTGCGAAATTTAATCACTTTTGCATTATTATAATGCCTTGTACTTCAAAAACCAAAACATATAGGCGAAGACTGTTTTCATGAGCGGTTAGAACTTTCTTTGCGCTATAACCCTCTGCTAAACGCCACATTCCTTTCAGGACTACACTGTATAATACGCCATGGAAAAATGTCGGATTTGTGCGATTTATAAATAGCATTGACACGAAGCCCCGTAAATGTATTACGAAGCGGGTTATCTTCTCCGTGACGTCACATACAGTTTTTACTGTTTTTTGATTAAATAAATCTACTAGGTACAGTAGTCGCGACTTCCAGGGGTGCATCAAACTGTTTTATGGCGAACAATTGAGAATTTTTCTTCATTTTTTTTATTTTTGTATTTATTTATTTACTTATTTATTTATTTGTATATTTATATTTTTTATTTATTTGCTTATTCATTTATGTATTTATTAATTTACTTAACGTAAAAATTAATTAAACCTATGTGGCCTACTATGTGGAGAAATGTAATGTGTGTACAGTTTCTTAAGCACAGGGATATCTGCCCTTACTCGCAAACATATGAAGTTCAATTATAAGTACAGGTACAAATGAGCGTTTTTGGCAAGAACTGGTCCGAAAAGATTCCTCCCTGTGTATTAAAAACTATTCGCAAAGGCAATCAGCTACAGATTTTGGTTATTACATCTCGTCGTGCCCTTCGTGAAGGCATCGACTTACTGAGACGAGAACATGGAGAACGAATATTTGAATTATTAACGTGGCTATCCGAGAGACACCGCGTCCAGGGAACATATGCCAGGTGTCAGGCCACAGGTGGACCCAGATAGCCAAGAAAATACCAACTCCGGCCGCGGAAGCCTACGCTCTCAATATTCGAATTACTACATGCCCCACTGAGCTCTAGAGACCATGCACTACGAGTCAATTTTCATTTAAGCCCAGAAACAGAACAATTAAGATTTAATTACCTTAACCGAAAAGAAGTCTTCATGTTACGTCCGTTGATTCATATTATAAATTTTAGAAATTAAACTTATTTAAATACATATTATTTTGATAGTCTACTTAAAGATGTCTGTTTCCGTTCGTATTTTCTAATGTTAAATGTAGACATCTACGTAGTTGTAAGAATTAAAGATAGAACAACGATAGAATAACAAATATATATAACTACAAAAATACCAAAACATGATGAATTTATGATGTTATTCAATATATATGACTTAAAAAAATAATTGATTTTCAGTAAAAAAATTGAACATACATAAATTATTAATTAAATTATGTTTAATTTTAGCAATAAATATGTGTGGCTAGTTTTGGAACATAATATTGGTATTGTGGTGAGTTTTCGTTGGGATTTACAATGAAATAATTATATGAATCGTCATTGCCAACAATATTGTTTATTACAATATAACAATATTCACAAAGTAGGTATCAAAGTTTAATTCAAATTTCAAAATTCCCTCAAAAAATGCTATTCCCGAAACAACACGGTGTCCATTCAGTATGTTACCATGACTGCGAAGCCAAATATATTTGTCAAACAGGTAGAACTTTTAACACCAGAATCAAAGAACATATAAACGCTTGGAAACACAACACCTGTGAATCTCACTTTGCCAATAATTTACTCCAGACAGGCCATACATTCAATTCACACGCAGATATTCGTATACTGAAAGTAGAAAATCATTATCACACTAGATTAACTTTGGAAAACCTCCAAATTCGTTTAAATAATAACTTTCTGAATGAAAACATAAACCATAGCCCATCTCCTCTACTAATATTATTATTAGACACCACTCCCACACCACACTCTTCCGGGGCGGCACAGTAGACAGCACACCGCACCCAGGCCATTGCCCTCCATCACCCTACAGCCGGGTACTAGAGCCCCTTGGCTCGCCTGAGCCCGCATAGTTTCATGTTTTCTGTTTCAAAAATTTAACATGCTCAAATTCAATTTCATTCACTTTCTTGTAATATTAAATGATTTAAGACCCCACTTTCAGTTCTTAAAATGTTAAATATATTTTCTAAAATTGAAATTATTAGTAATCTCTTTAATCAAATATTGTTTTTTGATTCGTGTTTTAATGTTTTTCTCTTGTACTAGAAATCTGATGATGGCTAAGCCATCGAAAGCTGCTATTGTAATAAACAATATTGTTTTTAATGACGACTCAAATAATTATTACTTTTGAACATAAATTATACTTGTTATAATATGTAACTTTTCCCCTGGATTATTTGCCGAAATTGGCAGCAATTTACGCGTGCCTACAGGGGACAAAGGTGCTCGTGGCTAGCTGTTGGTCAGCGTTCTCGCTTTCCAGTACGCGGGTTCGATTCCCAGTCAGGAAAGATTCTAGGATGCGATTTCCTTGCAATGTCCCAGTTGCTGTGTGACAATGACAAAATTCACTTTTCAGGTTGGGAAGACCGGAATACGGCGTGGGGATGTCTACGTTCTAACCACACCTACCCCTTTAACCCATGTCCGCGAGGCAGGGACGTCGCCGGTAGGCCTAAGCCCGTTCACGGGCGTCAAGTACATTCATACATACAGGTGACAAAGACGTTAATCCACTTCTGTGTTCAGAGTCTGTGGTAGATAACGTTGGACCGAGTTAAGTGGCGCGGCAGAATTCATGTCAAAGCCGAGCCTCTGACCGGAAGGTCTTGAGTTTCGAGTCCCGACGGTCCCAGGATTTTCGGCACTAGCTACATTGCTAGGTCGAACTCAGCTGGATACTGGAGGAGAAATATAGCGGCCGGTTTCTCTGATCGGTAGTTTTCCGTGGTTACGCCGACCAATACCAGGCGAATGCCGGACCAGTACTCTAACAAACGGGCCACGGAACCTGCGCGATCTTTCCTTCCTCTTCCTTGTCCTCTCCTCACCCTCTGCACACACTTGCATACACTACACTACGTATATGCTGGGAGACCGGCCGACACTAGCTAGCCGATACATGGAGAGGTCGAGCTTAGCCGATACTTAGAGAAAAATTTAGTGACCGGCTGCTCTGATCGTAAGTTTTCCGTGGTTACTCCGATCTATACCAGGCGAATGCCGGAGCAGTACTCTAACAAACGGGCCACGGACCGCGCGTGATATTTCCTTCGTCTTCCTTGCCCTATCCTCATCGCTCACGTACACTCCCACAAACATGCACTACACTACCACACATGCCGGGAGACCGGTCGGGAGCTTAGAGCTTGTACCGACTGCGCGGTGCTGGTGCGAGATACCTGGTTGGGGAAAACCCCGCTACCCGTCGTAGGTCAACACCGGATCTCGCCATCCGGGAAGAAAGATCACCGCCACCTCCCACGATAAAAACATTCACTACACTTACGGGACTAATAACCTCAGCCGTTTATGTTCCCAGAATCACTAATGAATCAATCAAACAAACTTTGCTTCCAGCGTAAAGCTATTGACAAAAAAAATGATTTTTACAAAGAACGGAATATTCGCATGAATCCAACTAGTTTCAGTTATACCCTGGTTAGTGTGTATTCGGAACCCATTATACACTACAATACGCTCCTGTGCTGAATGCTTAACGCAAGCATAACTACGCCACAGGACGAGCGGTAAATATTTGTGAACGACGTGCCAGCCGAACGTCGGCGCGAGATATGAGCACAGCACGTTACACGAACGTGACGTGATGATGCAGAAAATCTGACTCGGAATAAGACGTGACAAATGTCACACGCGAATTTTCACTAGGTTCCCTTCACGAAATTCCTAGCTCAATATCAACTGAGGTAGCTCATGGCGTCAATTAAAGTCACAGGAATGCCTCTGACCTGGAAGTCGTAGGGTTCGACTCACATCGGTGGCAGGACTGTTGACACTACGTAGATACCTAGATCGAGTTCTGCCGCTGTCTGGAGTCGAATTCTAGCTGCCGGCTGCTCTGGTCGGCAGATTTCCGTGTTTTCCGTAACAACCGGTCTATAAACAGCGCCGCGATCATTCCTTTTTTCCTTTCCCTATACGCATTCACTTACACTTGTATGTACTACACTGTCAACGGTGTCGAAAACGTACAACTTATTGTGACTGGGTGGTGTCCCGCCGGCGGGAGGCTCCTGGAAAGCGAAAACTCCGACAACCGATTGTAGATCGACGCCACATCTCATCATCCAGCGGAGGACACCGTCGCCTCCTCTGACAAAAACACGCCTTTCACTTACGGGACTGCAGTTGACGCGCCCCGAAACACGAAATAATAAACCAAGCAAACGTATATCAGAAATTAATGAAGATCGTCATTAAAATATTCTTCTTCTTATCTGTCTAAACATGTTCCCTTGTGATTATTGATTCTATATTTAGATTCAATTCGACACGTAATTTTTGATATGACAATATAAGTCAAGCACAACCTGTTTTGCGATTATCAGTTTTTAATAGAAACAACGTAAAGCAAAAAAAATATATATGCATTTTTTTTCATATAATAACAATATTCATTGTCCATTTATAATAATCTAGCAATTAAGTACGTTTTTTACCACGAATAATACATTTTAATAATTTTAATTACTAGAGATACATTATGTAAATGCTCCTTCTCTGCGACTTCAAGACTTCAAAGTAAACAAATGAAGTGCTAGAATAAACTAGAAAGAACTCGTAGATTATATGTTAACACCATCACAGGAATCCGTTTATTACATGTCAGTTATTTTTGGATATCGGTTCTACAGTTTTGATACACATTCCACGTCGTTGTAAGTGAAGACGTAATGATACCGAGCAGTTTTACATTTTAAATTGCTCAGAGCTTGAATTTGCCTTATTTTACGTGGTGAGACTAGAGCCATCAGGCCCGCTCTTCCGTCGGACCACGCAAATTTCTCTACGCTCCTTTCACTGACTAGCGCAGAAAGGAAGTATTTCTTGGGCGACAAAACAGGCTATTTGAATTTAGCTCAGATGCGTCATTTAGGCTTGAGGATCTTTTACGTGCAAGTAAATCTACTAACATGGGGCAGCCGGCTTTACTTCCCCTCCCAAGGATGGCGTACGAAGGGCAGAACAACAGCAAAAGGTTTGTAAAAAGAGCAACAGATTCTAACATCACTTGAAGATACTCCGGTATCAACTGAATCTGCAGAAATAATCTTGATAATAATATGTCTGTTGAAATCGTTTTGAATACTGCTTTTTATATTTCTATCTGAAATCGTTTTAACAACATCGATGGTTTGTTTCGATGTATTTCGAACATCCATTTCTAACATTTGAACATCAATGTTTGGACAAGCTCTCGACATGTATTTCTTACGCCGAAGCATGGATAAGAAAACTAGGCCCAGGTCTGGGGACTGCGCTGGCTTGCAACAGTCGGATTAGACCGATCCAAAATGCCAAATATATTCAATAATATTATTATTAATAATAATAATAATAATAATAATAATAATAATAATAATAATAATAATAATAATAATAATTAGCCGAGGTCGCTAAGTCTGAAGAGCAGCTGCCTCGTGCCTGAAGGGTCGCGGGTTTGAGTCCCGCCTGGGGCATGGATGTTTGTGTGTGTCTGTGTTTGTGATAGTCCATTCACTCTTCATTATCATCAAGTCATAACTTATCTCATTGGGCTAACCTTGGGGTGTAAAATTGAATCTGACATAGAAGTGCTGATCCCCCCCCCTATAAAAAAGTCACGTATACTTGCCTCCGGGAGAATTAGACTGAACCCGGGTGGGTACAAGTGGCGCGTTCACGTAGTTCTAAAGATGATTAATTCGCGACCAAAGTAATAATATAAATAATAATAATAATAATAATAATAATAATAATGCCATTAAATGGCCGAGGCAGTAGTGCCGTAGCAGTCTCGGACCAGATGATCGCGGTTTCGAGTCCCGCCTCGGATATGGTTGTGTTACTATATGTTTGTGTGTCTATTTCATCATTCATCATCTTCATCCCAATTTCACCCCATCCCTCAGGGCTAATTAACCTGGGGTGTGAAAATGGAATCAGCGTTAAAACGCTGATCCCCCAATAGAAAATAACGTGCACCTACCCCGATATTCAAGACTGAGCTTCAATGAGATGCACTTATCGTGTGGGCCCATGATGGGCGATTCGCCAAACATAATAATAATAATAATAATTATTATTATTATTATTATTATTATTATTATTATTATTATTATTATTATTATCATTGTTGTTGTTATAAAAATAATAACAATAATAATTCATTCTACATTATCATCATCATTCCACATTATTTTTCCCAGGAGTAGAAGCCCTGGGTGATAAATATGGGATTGAGCATACGAACGCTGAATCTCCCCGTCCCCGAAAGAAAGGAGTAACGCACACTTGCCACAGATCAAATGTAACTGAGCCTTGCTAGGTGTAGGTATGTGTCCATGTGGTCCCAGGTTGTCAATTTGCGCCCAATAAATAATAATAATAATAATAATGAAAATAATGATAATGATAATAATAATCATGGTACTAATGATAATAACAATAATAATAATAATAACAATAATAATAACGATAATAATGATGATAATGATAATAATAACGATAATAATGATAATGATGATGATAACAACAAGTAGAGCCGTAACAAGTAGAGCGCATGCACTCACAGGCAGAGCTGCCATATCTCGATGGGCGCGCCGATGTGCGCGGTGGCCGACAGCACCATCCCCTCGTGTCGCCGACGGAGAATGGCGGGCTGGGGCGGCGGCCGACGCCTTATAAGCCCTCTGGCTGGGGCGGGGGCGGCGACGCCCTCGGGCGCTAAACGGCGCTAACCGCCCGCGACGCCACCGCGGCGACGCGACGCACTACGAACTAACAGCAGCAGTAACAGCCGTCTGTCAGCTGTGGTACAGGATGTGCCGATATGTACACTTGGATTTTTTTTATAACGTGGCGCCTGTCTTCACGTTGGAATATCTCACGGGATTTCGCGTTTTTTTCGGTCGTGCCGCTAGATTCATAGCACTGCTCGATATGGTCGCGATCAGGCAACATCTATCGCTAGTACTGAGAAAGACGCGAAATGCCGTGAGATATTATATCCTGAAGACGAGACGCACTACGTACAGAAGCATCAACAGTCGCTCGCCAGCTGTGGTACAGGTGTACCGATATGTATACTTGGATTTTTTATAACGTGGCGCGTCAGGGTCTGTCGTCACGATGGAATATCTCACGGGATTTCGCGTTTTTTTCAGTCATACCGCTAGATATATTGCACTGCACGATATGGTCGCGATCGTGAAGACAGGGCATCCTGAAGACACGACGCTTTACGTACAGCAGCAGCAGCAACAATCGCTCGCCAGCTGTGGTACAGGTGTACCGATATGTATACTTGGATTTTTTATAACGTGGCGCGACAAGATCTGTCTTCACGATGGAATATCTCGCGGGATTTCGCGTCTTTCTCGGTCGTGACGCTAGATACATATCGCCCTGCTCGATATGGTCGCGATCAGGCGACATCTAGCGGTAGTACTGAGAAAGGCGCGAAATGCCGTTAGATAGTCCACCCTGAAGACTGGCTCGGACGTACCACGTTATAAAAACCGAAGCCTAGTTGTCGGTTTTATGTAGTGGTCGGTGGTACGGGATGTGGCGATATTCACCTTCCAATTTGCGTTCTCGACGGTAGTACAGGCTGTCAGTGGCTGATAGACTTCTTTAAGTCCAATTTTAAAAGAAAGAGATTTCAGTTTCACTGTTTTTTATGTTTCTGTCTACATGTGTCAAACAAATCAAATGGTGAATATTCTAGTCCAGAAGCTTGCAACAAACCCATTCCATACTCATTACTTTCAAAAAACTCAATTAGCTCTCCTGAAGAATTTAGTAAAATGGGCTTAGAACAGACTGGTTCTAAGCCATGTCACTCACGTTTATGATCACCTCACCTTATGCAAACATCGACTTCGCATCGAGAAAGGTGGTACGGAGTGTGCTGATATTCACCCAGCGCCTTTGCATCGTTGTGGGTGGAACAGGATATATCAATATTTATCTGCATCTGGGACAGTGCATCTGGGACAGTGGTATCGAGTGTGTCGACTTTTTTTTTTGTTTTATTTATTCTGGTCGCATAAACTGCATGGTCATGAGCGACCCCTTTGTTTTACGAAGTATTAACAATATTTGAAGCAAATAATTATTTACAATTGGTATGAAAACACATACAATAAGTACAAATATTACAGAATGGAACACAAAAATTATAAATACAAATATTACAGAATGGTACAAATTTATTACATTAATAAGATCTTAATTATTTCTTTTACTTTTGTGTCGACTTTTACTTTCCTTGTTTTACATCGTGGACTGTGGTATAATGTGTCTTGATACTCTTGGTTTGTGAACAGTTGTTCGAGGTGTTTCGATATTCTTCCCACTTATAAATCCTGCAATAGAGTGTGCTGATATTTACTTCCCGATTTTAAACCGTTTGTAGTTGTATATGTTGTACCGGTGCGGAATTGCATCACAGACCAGGGTTGTCCAACTATGCCCGCGGAGCCTTTTATTGTGGCTCGCGAAAGGTTATTGTCCCAAAGTTAAAGTCTCTTTCATCCATGACGGGAGAGAACACTGTTCGTCTAGGGCAGCCAACCTTCCCCTCAGAGGGGGGCATCGTGTATGCGTAGGTAGGCATGGTCTCTGGTGGAGAGTTGTAGACGACCACTCGGACCCTTAGTTTCAAGGTGAAACTCACACCGTTAGTCACAAGGTGAAGGCAGCAATGTCCAAACTCCTGGTTGCCGGTTCAACCTGTAGCCTATAAGCCCCTTGGCGTGCCGACCGACTGTGCAGGATTGGGTGAAGGAGGTTCTTAGGAACGCTCTGGAATCCACATACGATAGTCCGGCGGGAAATAACGTACCGTGAGTTTGTCTAGGTTCTCGATGTTACTCACGTTGTTAGCCTTACGGTGTAGGCAGTGAGTAGACGGGATGGGGGCCTTACTTCGGGTGGCTCCGAGTTGCGATCTCGGTTTCGTCGTGGCAATGGCCTAATACTCTGGGTAAAGACGAGGGAGTCGATGTCCCTGCGCATTTGAGTGGCGCGTCATCACACGATGATACTGACTCCATTACTTTCCTGGAAACCTAGTAGCTCTGAACTAGCAGGGCGGCCCAGCCCAGGCATTGGATGGGAAGGTTGCCGAGAGGGCAAACTGGGTTCCGGCCGGACCCGGATACCGGCTCGTTGTCGCAGGGTTCGGGGCCCTGGAGGGGGAAGGGGGGAGGGGGTTCGGGGCCCTGGAGCCCATCCCGGGGACTTGTGTCCTCCTATAGATAATATAGATGTCACAACCTAAATGTTTGTCAATATTGTATTGTGTTACTGGTATTATGTATGCATGCCGTGACTCATAAATTGAAGGTTATTCTACGTTTCACTTTTTCAAATAGACTTAAAAAAATCTGTTATTGGAGTAACATCTCCTGCAAGCTCCTGTGGCTATGGACACGACACACTTCCTCGGACATTTTTAGTCAGTCGTACGTTAAGGCAAGTCAGTGTCACAGCCTTTTATCTCCATCGACGTGGGGCTCAGCGCCATTAGTATTCGGGGTTTTCAATCCGTCACCCATCCAGGTACCCGCGGTGACTCGATCTGCGATGAATTGTTGTGGAGTTGTGCCTACCCTAGGAATCCACAGTACACCCGCCCTACCGGTGTCAACACCCACTTAATGTAAAAATAGGTTAAGTTTGGATTTAAGGATTTTTCTCTAGTAAATTCAGAAATTCAGAATCATCCCTATGTGTTTCACTGCGTTATGTATGGTACGGCTTTAAACCACGCATGGTTCCAATCCCCCCCTTTCAGAGCAGCCGGGCAAATTGACGAAATCAACAATACAGAGAAGTCAGGTGTGGATCGCCGAGTAATGGAAACATGGTTCGCAACGATATGAAAGGTTTTAGTTGTGGCCCTTGAGGCTTTGCAATTTGGGCACCCCTGTCATAGGCGGGGTGTGCTGGTATTTAGCTTGCGGTTTTGCATCCAGAGTTCTACCTAGTCTCCTCCTTGGGAAGTGTCACTACGCCCCGATTTCTTTACTACACATCCCCAGAAAGTTTCGTAACGCACATCTCTAAATGAGGGGTCGGTTGACAAACCATAAAAGATATTGTAACAACCAACACGCGCTGCGTAGGGAAACGCGCGCGGTTAGCGGCCCGGTTCTAGCTCA
>BOPP01000256.1:586353-653853 GCA_017312745.1 Gryllus bimaculatus | reverse complement strand
CCACGTTTGTAATTAAATCAAAATTGAAGTGATTGGTTTCAGCATAGTCCCATGCCACTATTTGGCAAAATATTGAGGTGTTACCATGAACCCTCAGCCTTCCAGTTATTACTGATTTAAGATTTAAGAAAACATTGTAAAATAAAACTAGCTTACCAATTACCTTTTAGCACTTCCTGGATAATCTGTTTTTCTTTTGAAAAATTCAGCGTGAGTTTCCACTTAAGGAACTTCAAAATTATTAATTTACAATGGTTTTTGAAAAACACCAGATCATTTTAGAAGTCTTCATGCTAAATCATTTTTTAAATCATTCATAAAAAAAACTTAAAAAACAATTGGCGATAGAGTGGTATTGTTGCTTCAGTCAATATTAACTGAGGACACTAAAAAATTAATCTTTTGGAAATGATTTTGAAATTTGATGGTTTTTGTACGTTAGTATTCAGACTTTATATTCAGTTTAAATTAAACACAAACATACACCACATATAGGGCTCTTGTACAAGCACAATAGGAAACATATACTGAGAATTCAAATAGATTGATAAAAAATTAACACCAAAAATTATTGTCTAGACAATATTAAAATGTTGAAGAATTCTTTTCTTCATTTTTAAGATAGCTAATTAATTTTAAGTACACTTTTAAATTTTTTTTTCATTTACTCCATGATGTATTTGCATAACATACAAATTATTTATATCACAGAAGAAACAAAAATCTTTCAAATTAATTATTGTCTTTAAATTAAAAAATGATACTTCCCCTTCTAAATACTGAGAATGTACCAAACTGAAACTGTGTTAACAGATGAAAAATTTGACGACTAAATGGCGACTTTGAAAAATAGAAATTGACAGAATAATTAGAGCACTGCACATATTTTGAAATATTCGTTACATAGTACTTTCTTTTGGCACAATTTCACACTTGTCTTCACTGTTTTTATTTTTCATATAATTTGAAAAAAATATTTCTTAATTGGGAGATCCACATAGGCCTATAGTACACAATAAGATTTCCTTTCTCCATACAAAGACCCACTCCATTAATTTACTTCTTAAACACTCATCACATGCCTTCCCAAATTTCTTTCATCAGAGGCTAGTTCTCCCTGTAAAAACAAAGAAATGAACATGAGTTTTTCAAATGTAAATTTGCATAAAGTTAGATTGTATAATCATTTTTAATTGATATAATAAGATATTTGCAAAATTCACATTATCTAAATAATTTTTAAAAAAATTAAGTACTTGATGTTATAGATGATATTTATTTTATACATATTCAAAGCAAACCACTTAATAATTGTGTAGACAAGGCAGCTTACCTCTATAATAATCGCCACAGCCAGCAATATCAAACTGGAGCAAATTCTTTCGCTCTTCGCTAATAGGAATATTTTTTACTTCTCTCACTTTCTAGAATTCTCCTCCTTAGCACATTCATTGAAGGGATTTCCGTGAAATCACGACGCATCGATGAAAATGCCAAGTAAAATACAAAATAACAATACATTTCCAAAGCAAACCACCATTGAATTCGCTTGCAGAACAAAAAATTCGAAATAAGTGCGCGCTAGCACCGACTCTCTCGTGGGCTCTACACAGCTGTTTGCCGCATGTAGCAGGGGGAATTGAGTAAGATTGACCTCTCTCTCTTTATCAAGCATGCCAATATCGAGCGAAAAAAAGACCTATGGACCTCGTAGTCTGTAATGTTTCCATTGCGTAGGGGAATGAAGTTTAGATTGACTCCTACTGCGGTTCAACTTAAATCTTAACCAAAAGTCCGTAAGCCAATTAAGGAAGTACGGTGGGCGATTTACACAAGGTTGGTATGGAAGGGACGAGTTAATTTGGCCGAATGTCCTGTAGATGTCTCTGGCAAATTCGGAGCGGCGCTGCTTCGCGATGCTCCGACATGAACACATCAGCGCTGCGATTTCGCAACAACCACTCTCTCTTCGCTCTCATCGTTTATCGCCGCTCCAACATAAACGTACCCTTAGGTGACTCCCTTGAAGGACCTGGACCTGACTCAGCTATTTCTTTCGATATTGACAATAAATCTGAACAGGGGTTCTGCACTATGAAAGCAACTGGCTTTGACTAGCATCTGTTTCGCGCCAACGAAGTTTTAATGCTTGGAAGGTTGCCATCAGTGTCCGCTGCGAGCGTTTGCCTTCAACTGTTTATTGCACAAGGGAGGGGGATGAAGGTCATCGTTCAAGAAAAGTTGCGCGAGTAATACTATGTTTTGTATTGTATGCATTTCAGTGTTCTTTATTGTATTAGATGCATGATATGAGTGAAGAATTTGCCACCGGGCTTACTGCCCTAAGAAAATTAAATAAATTATCTATCTGAACTTAGTCGGGGACAACGTTAGATAGCCAGCGTAATCGGACAAACATCCCCAAAACATTCATTTATTTGTTAATTAGGAATCGTCGCCTTAACATACATTTATTTGTTTCTTTATTAGGACTCTTGACGGGTGACTCTAGGACAGAGCGTTATCTTTCCCTGGGTCGATTAAAGGTCTGGCCAAAAATAGAGCTGTAGTTTTTCATATAATCGTCTAAGTTTCGGTAGTTGTGTGAAGAAAGAAAAGCTCAGGTAGGTCAACTATAGTTGGATTTAATCGTAACTTCCCCGGACGTAAATCAGCTGTTGTGGTGTCATCCGCTTTATTTCATTTTCCCCTCTCCAGTTACTCTGGAGAGGCAAGAATTTATTTACCTCTGGGATACATATTTCCTGCAGCCTGTGAGGCTTTGACAGATTGCAAGGGGGTATCTCAAATAAACTAGTTTATACTCATTTAAAACTAATTACATTTCCTCTTTGGATATTGTTTGTTTTGTTTAGTCACATTGATGTTTAGATGAATTCTTTGTATATCATCCACTTGGGAGGTCGAACGTCACCATAGCGACGGTACTATAGGGATGTGTAAGCATGTGTTTAGATGACACCGAAACTACTGACAACCTGCCACGTGCAGCTCTAAATAAATCGAAATATAAGCTAACTGCGTTGAAGGGAATATGTCTCGCTCGCCACATTTCTCCGTTACCCATAAGTGTGGATAATAAATAAAAACGGAGCTCAGGCCTGGGAACACCGCTAGTTAGCAACGGTTAGTAGGATTAATCCCAACCTTAAAATGCGAAATATTATATGATTTTCACAATTACATTAAACCCTGGATAATAAAAACGGGTTATTGCTAGGACCAAGTTTGAATTTCTGACATTTTAAAATGAAATAAAAAAATTGTAAGAATATGAAATGTGTGATCAGACTGCTTTTACATTAAAATATAAGTCATTTCTTGCCTAGATGTGGCACATTTAAGAAATTTTGTGTCGATGACGACATGTAAATCGCACAAAAACTGTTCTCTATCTAAAATGCCATCTTTTCAAGGATGTGTTTAGTTAAGTTATTATACCAGGTATAAATGGAGGTAAAATAATTTTCAAAATATATATATACAATCAAAAAATTATATACATTTAAATAGTAGGGTTATGGGGCCCTTAAGTTAGAATGGTCTTTAAAACCCTTGAATGATGATCGAATGAGTAGTTGATAAAAATAATGATTACGGAAAAATGGTGAAATTAGCAGAACCTCACGAAAACATGCTAGAAATTTCCTTTCCTGATCACCAATTCTTCGGGAATCGATCGAGAACCAAACCCATGAACCAGCTGTGGATGACATCTGCTCTACCATTAGGTTACGAACCATTAGGTTCTGAGTATTTACGAATCCCCGAATTACCCCTTTCTAAATTACCGCGTGGTACCGAACATTAAATTCGAGTTTTCAAAACAAAATAACACAATCATCAACAGTTACAATTTCTACATTTCTATTTGGAAGAAACAGATGATTTGAAACGTTGCATTCATCATATTCATTATTTATAGAATATTTTTTTACAATATTATGAAGTTCACTTAACAAAGAATCTACTACTTACCCATCTTCTCCTAAGTCGAGCGGCCTTATAGGGCCCTTCATATCCATCGTGAACGAGCCTGCAAGCAAAAAACAAAACAAGTGAATATCAGATGCTCCGTAATAGAACAAGGAGGCGATTAGCCTCTCATATTCCCAGTTTCGTGGATTTTCATAAGAATGTAACATGTTTAAAACTTTCTGTTATATGAAATTGGGTGCTTGCGTTTTTATCAACCAAAATCTTTAGTGGAGGGATTGCTGTTAAATTTTATCTGAGTACACCGACTAAGTTACCGGGAGATGTGGCTCAGCGCATCCATAGACGTCACTACAGTGTCTCTGACAGGGAAGCCTCAGACTTCGAGACCCGACGATGGCAGGATTTTCAACACTAGCTAGAGAGCTAGGTCGAGTTCCGTCGTTGTCTAGAGGAGAATTGTAGCGGCCTGCTGCTCTGATAGGAAGTTTTCCGTGGTTTCTCCGATCGACGCCACACGAATGCTGAAGCAGTACCCTAACAAACCGGCCATGGATCGTGCCCGAACGTTCCTTCCTCTTCCTTGTCCTATTCTCACCCCTTACTTACACAGACTTACACGACTACTCTCGCGTTACTACACTAAGCAAAGAACATTTCCGGAAACATTTATCGTTTAATCACTCAATCGAGAATCTCTGTCTCGGGAGAATATATTCTTAGCAATGAACGTATCCGGAAACACTCATCGTTTAATCAGTCAATCGAGGATATCTGTCTCGAGAGAATATATACTTAGAAATGAACGTATCCGGTAACACTCATCATTTAATCACTCAATCGAGAATCTCTGGCTCGAGAGAATATATACTTAGAAATGAACATATCCGGAAACACTCATCGTTTACTCTACGAAGGATCTCTGGCTCGAGAGAATATATACTTAGCAATGAACATATCCGGAAACACTCATCGTTTAATCAGTCAATCGAGAATCTCTGACTCGAGAGAGAAAGTAATCACTCACACATTCGCCCTCGTTCGAATGATCGATCGTTCGAGTGATCGACTGTGGATTCGTCCAAAGAGCTTCGGCGCGTCACAGACACACACTATCCGAAAGCTGTTGAATGAGGCAAAGCGGCGATCGTCCTTGGCATTTCAGATTCCGCATGCGTGTGCACAGCGCAGCTCGGTTATTGGGTAAACCGCGCATAATCAACCGCAATGGGGGATCTCACCGGGAATCTTCAGTTAACGCACTCAGTCAGCCGTGACCGGGTCAACAGATGGGACTATCCTTGGCACGGTGCTAGAGGACCGAGAACTCGTTATATATGTGGACACTGAGAATTATTCATTATGGAGGTATAATTCACAGGATAGGCTTTTGTTCTACAATATTTTGCTTATTGTTTTATTTTCACAAATACATCAAAACTTGGATAATGAAAACGTTATATTGCTGGGACCAAGTTTGAATTTCTGACATTTTAAAATGAAATGAAAGAAAAAAACTATTTGTAAGAATATGAAATGTGATCAGACTGATTTTTCATTCAAATATAAGTCTATCTAGAAGTAGCACATTTAAGGAGTTTTGTATCGATGATATCATATAAATTATACAAAAACTGTTATTTCCACCTTCCAAGGATATGATTTTTTTTACAAATTTAAGGTCGCATCAACTACTACGCCATTAGCGACCACTATTGCGTGTAACGGTATGGTAACTGCGAGGATGACATGATATGATAATAGGGGTGTGAAAGGACGAACACAATACAACCATGCCCCAGGCGGGACTGGAACCAGCGATCCTTCGGTCAGAGAACGCCACGGCACAACTGCCTTAGCGATCTCGGCAACCGGATTGGCTGCATATGTATTGTTAAGCTATTTATGCTAGGTATAAATGGAGATAAAATAATTTTCAAATTATTAATACAATCAAAAAATAATTATAAATATGAGAAAACATAAAATCAAGATACGCCGACTATTCCTTCCAAAACCAGAATTGGCTCCCATTCGAAAATAATATGTTTTTGGTAAATGAAGAGAACAATCAAGTTACAATCAATTTATTGTTTTCCTCTTAATTTTGTGAGTGTGCAAAACTCGAATCTGAGTTATTATTGAGTGAAGAAAATTGGTGTCCCCAGTCACGTTTTACACTAACTGTATATTCACTACACTACCGCCCTTGCCGAGAGACCAGACAGAAGCGTATAGGTTTACTTCTAGGCTGTCCGGGTGACGCCGCGTCGTTGGCAGATAGGCAACGACGCGGCGACACCCGGACAGCCTAGAAGTAATGGACTCGAGCCGCGGAAGCCTACGTGTACAGCGTATAGGTGTGTCCGCGAAGGCCATGCCCCGCAGGGAGAGATACCTGCAGGAGGGTAACCTCGCACCCGGAAAAACATGGCCACTCACTTAATTAATTCCCCCTTCCCTCCGCCGCGACACAGACTTCTACGTTTCGTCCATGAACAGGCAAGGGCTATTGGGTCAACAGGTGAGTCTCTCCTTGGCATAGTGTCCAATCCCATTAAACAAGCGCGTATCTGTGTTCGTAGTCATGGTTATTATCCTGGTGATGTTACGATTATCCGATATCTCACGAAAAATCGTTTTACTATACAACAGAAATGCTGGGATTCGTTTAATAATTTTTAAAAAAAAATTGTTGTCTCGGTTCCCGATGTTTCTGAGAACGAGACACGAATATGAAGGAATGTGAGAGATTGAGAAAGTGTAAGACAGGGAGCACACAAAATCAGTAAATAAGGAGATTAAGAGACATTACTGGAACGTATGCTTCAAATAGACGAACACACGCAAAGGACACGGGAGTGAAGAGGTAGACCTTCTGTGGAACAAAACAGCTAACGAACTGGAAGCGCAGTAGAAGAAAATTCCAAAATGCGAAATAAGTAGCCCCCCCACCAAAGCTGTAGTTTGCTTGTTGATTAGTTTAGAAATAATTTTTTTATACAATAGCTATACAAAATAGTTTCGTCTTTAAAATTGATATGAATAGTTTTTTCTACAGAAGTAAAGGATAAAAGAGTTATAGAGAAGTTTTCGAGCCTTTACGGAGTACGGGTCTTACGGGGTTTTGGAGTTCGAAAACATGGTGTTTTAACTAGTGTCTGGGTATATACAATATACCCAAAGACCCCGTTTTTATATGACTTGTTTCGGTACTTACCGAATGGACAAGATGGCGGACAATCTGAGTAGTTGATATCGTCTCGTTTCGTCGTAAACACGGTATATACAAGAACTCGCACGTTATATTCAGCAAAATAGATATATACCTTTTAAAAAAATAGTTTGTTAGTGTTTTGTTACAATTTGTGTTAGTCGTAGAGACTCCTGTAAATCTTAGCAAGGAACTTTGTTTTCCGTTACGAAGAGTTAAGATACTCCAAGGAAATAAGTAGAAGTTGTGCCATACAAGAGTAAATTAAACAACAAACTTTACATGTGAGATTACAGTTTGCCTATTTAAAAGCCATCAAGAACATTCGGACAAAATATTTTCTTTTTGGTGGAACAATAAATGTTTAATTTGACTATTATCAAGAATGAGGGGAGCAGACAGCGACGTTGGGTAAGGGGAAAGCAGCGGCAGTTGAAATTATATTGGAAATGGCCACGATACGTAACAAATGTGAGTCCTTGATTCACTTAGTTAATAGTTTATTATTAATTATTTATGGCCACGGTAGAATGGGACCTTACAGCTAGTGATGCGATATAGGTAAAACAACATTGATGTTTCCTATTAAAATTTAACCGAAAACGATGTTAAATAAATGCGGCGGCGATGGTGTAACGGTTAGCGTACTGGACTGTTGTACCCAAGTTGGCGGGTTCAAACCCGATCGAAGCCGTGGATTGTTAAGGGCGAAAAAATCCTTCGTACGCCTTCCTTCGGAGGGGAAGTAAAGCCGGCTGTCCCATGTTCGTAGATTTACTTGCATGTAAAAGATCCTCAAGCCTAAATGACGCCTCTGAGCTAAATTCAAATCGCCTGTTTCTCGCCCAAGAAATACCTCTTTTGTCTGCTAGTTGGTGAAAAGAGCGTAGCGAAATTTGCGTGGTCAGACGGAAGAGCGGGCCTGATGGCCCGAGTCTCGCCACGTGAAATAAGGCAAAATTCAATTCAATTCAATAAATAGTAAGAACAAAGGGAAAAATTGCGCATGAAGCTTGAGTGGCGTCCAGGTGATACCCTACGTCCAAAGCACATACGTTGACCGTCTTTCCATGTCGGAAATACGAGGAAAATCGTAGGAAATACCAGGACATCGGAGTCATCGCAAGGGAAAGACAGACAGGTCGATGAAGATAGTACAAGCCACGTTCGTTTGGTTCAAACATATGCACGTAACACTGTGCACGTAACGTAACGAAAACGTAATAAACTTTGCCACAAAAGCTCTTTACGAGCTAAAGTCTACAAGCAGCCGGGACGGCCTTGCGGTCATAGGTTATGGAGTACGTGTGGTTAGCACATAGCCATCCCTACGCTGTATTTCTGGTCTTCTCAATTTGAGAAGTGAGCTTTCTATTTGTCACACTGCAAGAGATACTGGGACGTTGCGAGGAAAAAGCACAATTAATCTTCGCCTCGCCCGAAAATCGGCAAAAAATGGCTACTACCGATTATTATTTCATATTTTAACTTATAAAAAATTGTTATGAGGTTTTTTATTCACATACTACAAATATTCGAAAACGTAAATACTCGAGTAGAAAACGTTAAAAAATTAGGCTTTAATGTATTGATGTTCAAAACATCATAAATTTGAGAAAATATATATCGATGTCGCATCCCTACTTACAGTTATTTGGTCGTGAAAAAGAGGTTTGAAAGTCGTATGGAACTGGAGAGGTTTGAAAGTCGTATGGAAGGTCGTATGAAACTGGTGGGCTTAATGATTTCAAAATACCGCTCCATGTACTCGTCGTTTGTCAGGAAGAATTCCATTCGTACGTCCTGAGCTTTTACTTTACTTTTTAACTTTGCTTTTTCTTAAGTAAATTTATATTTTTTAACAGTACAAACTCTTCTGAAATTAAACATTGTAGATTATTTGGAAAATGTGATATATCTCAAAATATTGTGAAAGAAGGGCAATAGCTACATCCCTGCATCTTCAGTATTAGGGATCCCATATCAGTTTCAATGTTTTCAACATCGATTTATTGAAGTCGGTGTTTTTACGTCGAAGTTTTATGGTTGATGTTTCAGATATCACTTGGAACATTCTATCTGTTCGAAGTGATGAATGGTAAGAATTAAGTTCGTCGAAGTTTCGTTGATAAATTTAGAAGTCTTTTATGTTTGTATTACTCAATCTGAAAATAAGCTTTGTAAATCGTACGTATTATTTTTCATTTAGTTTTTTGGTTGTTTTAGTCTGTTCCACGGGTGGCTCGTGAGCGGCGTGCTAGCTTTCGGTGATGCGATCCCTGGTTCGGCTGGAGCTAAAACTGTAAGTTAATTAAGCTGTTGTTTTCCATTACAATTGTCGCCGTTTCTATAGCTGGGCTTAATACATATTTATTTTTTCATTCCGATGTACATGGTTCAGTTTGCATCACTTTTTCATACATATAGAATGGCTAACAAATATTCTTATTTCCTACTCGAAAAAAACTAACTATAAATACAGATGGAGGTAGAAAGCTACAATTTCCGCAAACTGTTAACAATTATTCAAGAGTATGTTTACGAAGGAGTTAAAAGGGTATCGGTTTTTTATTCGTGTTGGAGTATAGTATTGTGGCGTCGTTAACACGAGGGCCAGAACCGTTAGGTTGGTGAAAGTACGCTGCGGGGGAGGAAGGGGTTAAGCCTGAACATCCGGAGTTTGCGCTCTGGCGGTTGACTCATGTAGAGCCGCAGAGCCACAAAAATACCGTTGGCTGTAAACTCCGAGGAGGCTAGCTAGCGTGCCTCAACCGGAAGCAGGCGAGCCAACCCTGAGAATCCAGTGTGGGGGCGTAAACCAAGGCTGGCCAGCGAGTCTCGCGCCAGCCGGCGGGCCTATCTATGGAACAGTGGTGGGGGTGTCAGCCTCAACTATTTAACGCGGCGCCATCTGCGCCCGCGCTCTCATTCAGTTTGCATCGGGTAGCTTGTACGTGTATGTACAAGGAGGGTGTAGGAGTGAGGGCGAGATGTCCGGAGAGTAAGGGCCAGACAATCTCACGTGCTGTAGGCACACGGTCGCCACGACCGGGTTAACTTTTGGCGTCAGGCCATGTGACGGTAATTGTCACGGGACAGAGGTCCGACGGCGCGCATCACGCGTGGCTTGTATTTTCTGCGGTAAAGCAGTGTTCTGAAAGGAAAAGGTTGCCGGAGTGTTTTAATATTAGCAATTCATTGTAACTTGTACATAATCTTTAATATATTATTTTTATTTTGTTATTGAAATTTATTTCTTATTTCACTACGTCACAGTATGTTGAGGCGACTACAGCTGTCTCAGGAATGAAATCTCAGGCAGGCCTAGAAAGCTACGTAAGGTGAAGAGTGTACGTCGTGCTCGCCACGTAACTTCCTTAAACCCAAGCGTGGTTAAGAAATAAAAACAGAACCGAGGCCTGGGACCGATAGTTGGAAACGTTAAATTACGCAGAACCCTAAAATGCCAAATACATACTGTTTTAGACAGTTAATTATCATAGGTATTATCACGAGTGGTATTTAACAGGACTATTCCACGAGTGAAATTAGGCCCAACAGAGTTCCAAAACGCGCCAAATTTTGAAAAGAACTGAAAGCTATGTTAAAATCAAACGGGTTATATTATAGTACATACGCTGTTTATTGGACATCAACATAGCGATCGATGTATACTGCGTCCTGAGATAGATGAGTCAGAGTTAAAATTGGCCAGAAAGAAGAAACGAGAAGAAAAATCGGATAGAAGAAGCGATACACTTTTTGAAATACGCCGCACTATTAGGACATTTTGTGTGTAAAGATAAACACTATTGATTTTAATTTAACGAGTAGAATAGTCTATTAATAAACAATCTCCCATCGAAATAGATCCCTTCTCACTTGCAAAAACAACCATAGAGATATTACAATTACTTTTTAACATTGATGTTTCAAAACATCGATTGTTTAGGGGTGATATATTACTTACATCGAGGTTTTAACTTTTAACATAGATGTATTACAATATCAATATTTTAATGACCATGTCGCACCCCTATATTTTACGCATATGCAATATCCTTCCAGGTATCGGTCCGTGCTTGCCAACTACTATACGGCATATAAGACTAAAGGAAGCAGATTTTTTTCAATTACTAAACTCTTATTTTCGTTTCCTGGATAGAAATATCAATGACAAAAGAGTGTCGAAGAGACTGATGTAATTCTTTTCCACTTAAAGATGTAAGTTTTATTTCATGTCGTGCCGTATATTTTTTTTATTCATACCGCGAATGTTTTTTATGCGCCACATTTAGAGACGAATAGAAACATCTGAAGGACTACAATTGATTTGATTGCTCCATAGAAATCAACTGTGAACTCTTGTGAATATTATATGGATGGAATGAAGAAGTATTGCGAAAACATGCCGATTTCATTTTATTTGTATGTTTTAGTCGTGTGATTTTGAGACAATATTCACTCAATTAAGCAGAAAAGGTCGTCGTGGGCTAAGTCTTAACACTTTTTAAAAAATCTTATTTTTGATGTTATTTTTATTTGTAAATTATTTTTACGGTCATTATTAGTATCATAATTTTTGCAGAGACATGTAACAAAGCCATAGATACGCGAATTTATTAGTGATATGATTTCAGAATGTAAAGTATTCACGAAACAGCATAATTTGATTCCAAATCGTTTACAGAATATACGTCCTGAAAATTAGATGAATTCCAGAAAGTAAATGAATATTCTTCAATGTTTCGTATATTCAGGAATACAATACGAGAAGCAAGAAAATAATTCATTTTAAATAAATTACGGAAGGGGGCGTAATTCTTTATGTTAATGAATACAAAAAACAATGCTCTTACTATTTAAAATACTAACATTTGGTATTTTTACAATAAGAATATTATTATTTGAAATATATATTGTGAACTTTCATGTAATTATACTCACATACAGATTTTCCAGAGCAGTCCCTACAATACTACACTTCTTAAGAAACTAAAATAAGACAATAGCCCCTGTCATCCATCAATATTTAATCATAGTTTTTGTTTTCGTGACGAAATGCGTTAAATTTAAAGAAAATGACACATGTACATCACATAATAAACTTCTGAAATGTGAAAACGACAGTATCTAAAAGAATACGTACTCAGTGCAACGTGTAACCTCTCCTGCCCCTCCATTGTAGAATTGTCTTTCGCTCCCATAACACAACTGCACTGCACTCGAAACTCAAAACACCCACAGAGCACGTATTTTCCTCTTGTCACGTCTAATCACTCACGGCCTAAAAGGACAGTTTAAGTTGGTTGCTGCACGTTCAGCCTTCGGATCACAACTGGCTTACCTCGATGGTCAAGCGCTTTGGAACCCAATGAGTAAACAAGAATGTGTCGCTTAATCGGTGCCGAAGATGACGTTGCAACACAACAAACGACAATCGGAACTGGATGTACTACGCACGGCTCGTCTTGCCCACAGACTGGGAATTTCCGGTGTCTGGGAGGAAATGCGAAATGAGAGAGTTTGAGATAGCGAAATAAGGAAACGTGGTGTAGGAAATGTGATGGCGGATTTTTAGGCCAACCGCCACATCCCTTTGTTAGCGGTTTGAAACTCTTTGTTTACTAAATATTGTGTTTTGTATATCGCCCCTCCAATAGAGAAGTAACACAAGTGCGAATTTCTGTTTTATCAGAAATTGCAATTTTAAGTTTCGTAGATCTGTAATACTCGTTATAGATTGTACCAAATATTCACCTTCTAGCGGACAGTAATTGAACTAATTCAAAATCAACTTCAGAATAGTAGCAGTACCTCTTGGTCACCTCTTATCAACTTTTCGCTGAAAAATGACGATTTCGCACTCGTGTCGCTTTTCTATTGGAGGTGCGATATATTTGTAACGCCAATAAAATTATTTTTAGCCAACCCCTAGTACAACGATTACTTTATGACAGTGCAGAGTGCCGTATGTTCAATGTTAATCATTAGTGCTAAAAGCGCGACGATGCTCATTTGTCCAATAAAACTGTGAATGCAACAAAGAAAACAAAACACTTTCGCTTGATCGCATCAGCGACTACTGTCCTTAAATGCGTAAAGTAACAGTGATTTGTAAGCTTGAATTAAAATAGAATGGGTGTCAGAAACGCTGTCTCTATATAGTGTATGACACACGTGGTAAAAGTGATTTTATTTTGCACGAAGGAATGAAATAAAATGCCACTTTCACCACACGTATCATAAATAACGTTTTTTATAATTTCAAAGTTGTTTAGGTGCTTTTAATTAGGTGGCTCGATACTACTTCTGTAATATTATTCTGTGGTTCTCGTATTATTAATTTAAGTTTAATATACATATGTTGGGAATTACTGGGACTTTCTTAGTATACCAACAACAGATGTTCTAATAAATACATATGTGGGTAGTCAACATATGTTCTAATGAATGCATATTATCCAGGGTAGTCAACAACATATGTTCTAATAAATACATATGTTGCTCGACTGGTCTCAAACACAGACATCGTAATCTCTGTGTAATGCGAGCACGAAGCTCACGAGTTCGGCATCCGCCATAGGAAACTATTTTACTTTCTCGCTATCGCTTCCGCAGTAGAGAGAAAGTTATGCGCGAAAAAACGGCGAATGTTCAGTAGAAAAGCTCTTATTACAGAGCCCTGGTAACGAAAAAGTGAATTAATCCATTTGATAAATTTAGAAAAAAGTATCCTCTAACACGTGGTGTAGCTAGAATCCATGTTTCGTTGGTTCTTGGTACCGAAAAATAGAATGACGGCAAAACGTCTGTCTGTCCGTTCGCCCGCCCGCCCGTATGTGAACAACGCTAGCGGCTAAACCCCGTTCAGACGATTTTCCCCAAAATTGATTTTCCTCAATCGATCTGATGACATTATTTTACAGTCCATAATGAAACAGGCTCTAGATTACATATTTTATGTAAAGTACAAAACCAGCATCGATATTATGTTAAGTAATTTACAATTAATGACTTCTTGGCTGTCCGGGTGACGCCGCGTCGTTGGCAGATAGGCCGACGTTTCGCCTATCTTATCGCAGGCTTCTTCAGGGTAGTCAACCCCTCCTATCCTGAAGAAGCCTGCGATATGACAGGCGAAACGTCGGCCTTTCAGCCAACGACGCGGCGTCTCCCAAGAAGTCACGAACTCGAGCCGCGGAAGCCTACGTGTACAAGAACAACTATTATCCACTTTTTAGGTATCAGGGACCCATGACGTGAGTTAGGTACTCTATCAAAAATTCGCCTTTTTTTCTGCAACATCACAATACTTTCCCTATACTACGTATTACAGTAGAAAACAAACAGCGAGAAATGTACGCATGGGTCCCACTGATAATTCTTATTTCTGCCCCCCCCCCCCAACCATCCCAGCCTCCCGATTCCAATCCCGTCTTGACCTGCGTGGCTGTTGCGGCGTAGATCGCGTCAGCTTCCCACTGGAGGAAAAGTGATAGCGTCAGGTGAGGCGCTCTCGGGCGCGGGCGGGAAGGCCGGTTTCCCCAAGGTTCGTGAGGAAGCGCGTCACGCGCGGGAGTCACTGACTAATCGAAACAGGAAACGCAGGCGGAACTCGCGGCGCCCGCAACTGATGCACAGGCAACGGTCGCTTCGAACTACAAGCGTCACTTGGTTTTTTAAATTTATTTTTAAATTTATTTGTTTAATTTCTTTTTTAATTTATTTGTTTAATTTCTTTTTATTTATTTAAAAAATATTTATTTAAAAAAATATTTATTTAAAAAATATTTATTTAAAAAAATATTTATTTGTTTGTTCGTTAGTTTGTTTGTTTGTTTGTTTGTTTATTTATTTATTTATTTATTTATTTATTTATTTATTTATTTATTTATTTGTTTGTTTGTTTGTTATTTAATGTATTTAGTTTAGAAAATTGATAAATTAATGCTTCAGAAACTGGTAGGAATGAAGGGAGGAAGGTCTGCATAGGGGTCGCCAAACAGAATAGATGAATAGGTAGATGAGTAGATAGGTGAATAGATAGGTAGATAGATGGTTAGGAAGATCGGTTAGATAGAAAAGTGGATAGATAAATAGATAATTAGATTTGATTTATTTATTTGATTTAATATAATTTGATTTATTTTCCAATTTATATTTCTCCTTGTAAATTATTCAATTTTGTGACAATTTTTAATTTTTAAGTGTTGTTAATTAAACAGTTCTAATCATTTATCAAAATTGTTTCATTTTACACCTGGATAGTTTTACTGAAATTGAGGACTAAATTTTGGACTCTTGTTGCTTTATCTTTACTCCTTGCATTTTGTTAGCTAAACTTCCTATTGTCTGATGATAATTTATTTATAAAGAAAGATAAGCGTCTTAAAATCTATTCTTTGTTTTATTGACATAAATTTCAGTTTCTACCATGCCTAGCACTCGAGTTTATCTATTTCATGTATGTTTACCCTCACTCCTCTATTTTATCGCACATGTAGATTTTTAATTTTTAATTTTTGAGATCCAATTAATTTTGTTTGCAGAGTAGTCGGAATGGGGTGCAGTTATGGATTTAGCAAAAGATATATGTTTGAATTCGGACTTGGCTTGGTATTGCGCTGTAACATCGTGAAAAAAATCAGGTTACCAAAAAGACAGGAATAAAGACCAAAGAAGAAGAAGAAGGAGGTGCTTTCTTGTTTTACTCACTTGGCCCCCAAACATTAATTTTTACTGACACGTTATTGCGTTCCATATAGGTCTCCATATTCTCTGCATAACTTACTTTGAGAGAGAAGGCCGTGTTTACGAAGGGAATATAAAACAGTTGAATGATGCTGCATGTTCTCTTGTGGGGGGAAGTCTGAGAGGGGGTTATGAAAGGGAATTATGGAAGGCAAATATGAAAAGACAAACTTAGTCAAGTTAACATCTAGTTAATTGGCGAATAAAAAAAATCTGAATCATTAAGATTAGATAAAAAATAAAATCTAATCCACGGTCGTTAACAGGTTCTATAAATTAGAACCCTTATAGATCCTTGGTGCGTAAATAACTATTTTTATCTCACCCATATCTCTTCTCTTTTTCATGTTTGTTTCTCTTTATCATGTTTGTTTCTCTTTATCATGTTTCTTTTCAGTTGTGCTTTGGCTTGTCTTTTTCGTTTTTATTTTACTTCTTTTCCTTTTCTTTTCCTTGTTGTTTCAATTTTCCTCCCTGGCACTAACTTATTGGACTAGTAACAATAACAATAAATACCTTTTACTTCTACAGTGCCATTCACAGAGTCGTAAAGTTGCCAGAAGTAGTAGAAGGTGATAACTCACTTTATTCACTTGGCCAATAAATAACATTTTTTTCTTTACAAGCATTTCTCTTTCCTTATTCATGTCTGTTTCTCTTTGTCTTGTTTATTACCATTTTCCTTCGGATTTTCTTTTTTGTTTTTTATTTTACTTCTTTTCCATTTCCCTTCTTTGTTGTTTCTATTTCCCTCCCTGGCATTAATCATGCGCGGATCCACGTGGAGGGAAATAAGGGAGATTTCTGCTTCCCCGCAATAAAATTTTTAAGTAACTAAAATGTTAAGTTGTCATTCGACTTTCATGCTAAACTATTTTAGGATTATCATTAAATCGAATAAAGTCGTATCGAAGCATGAGACGAGTGTTGCCTGCGATATTTTACAAAATCTGTATTATGATATATTCGACAAAAATATTTTGAATTTCCCTCCCAAAATTCATGTACGGGTCCGCCCCTGCATTAATTCAGTGGCCTAGGAACAATATCAATAAATACATTCAACTTCAACACAGTCGTAAAGCTGCCAGTGCACCCAACGCGAAAAAGAGCGCCGTGTACACACTGACCTTCAGGGGATAATTGCGGGGCCCCCTGTTACGTAATGAGCCACGTGCCTGTCTCTTCCTCCCGTCGCAGTGCCTGCAGGCGCGGGCTGTTGCGTAAGGGCTCTCGTAAACTTGACCCACATTTCGGATCGCCCCCTGCGGGGGAAAAGCAGGCGGAGAAAGCAGTTCGCCTCGGCGACGCAAACGGCCCCATGTTCAAGTTGATCTCTCGTACCGACGCTTTTCCGGTCTACTGTTTTGTTTTGTGTCTTCCTGGGTCGCTTTTCTGCTTCAGGGTTTGTCGATTTTGACTATCCGCGTTGGTTACACACTAAAAAAATCCTACCATAAAGGGTTAACCCGCCCGCTTCGACGACGTGTTCAAGTTGATCTCTCGTACCGACGCTTTTCCGGTCTTCTGTTTTGTTTTGTGTCTTCCTGGGCCGCTTTTCTGCTTCAGGGTATGTTGATTTTGAGGGTTAACCCGCCTCCTTTGACGAATAGAAAGACGATGAGAGATTGGAAGATTGAGCAGAAGAACAAAAGACACGAACTCCCGGAACTAGGGCAGGGTTTCCGGTGCAGTGGTTTGAATGTGCTTGGTTGTTCGTCGTGTTCCAGTTTGTACAAATGAGTGCCTTCGATTTTATGCTCTTCCGAACTACTGTTTTGTTTTGTGTCTTCCTTTGTCGATTTTGACTATCCGGTTGGTTACACACTAAAACATCCTGTCAATAAAGGGTTAACCCGCCTTCTTTGACGAATATAAAGACGAGGCAGAAGAACAAAAGACACGAACTCCCGGAACTAGGGCAGGGATTCCAGTGCAGTGGTTTGAATGTGATTGGTTGTTCGTCTTGTTTCATTTCGTACTAATGAGTGCCTTCAGTTTTATGCATTTGCGTGAAGTTTGTTGTTGTGAAGACACACTTCGAACATGTTTTCAAGCACAGACTATTGTTTCACAAAGAAATAAAGAAAGCCAAAAAATATTAATATTACCATACGATGAATATTAGTATACAAGCGAAACATTTTATATATTCGATTTGCGAGTCACACAAATGTCTTGATGTGCTCGCCACACAACCCCCTTCTTGGACCGACGGTGACGAATAGATAGAGTCCTACTTTCACCTCCCCTCCCCATCGGCCTGTGTGCCATTGCACAGGGGTATCTTTACCTATAGTATTACATTATTACATTCTACCTATAGTGTTACATTATTGCAATATTAATGGTCTTACATTATATTAATACTATTAGAATTACATCTTTACCTATAGAATGTTGTTACGCCATAGGACGTTGGGCGCCATTTCCTTTGCGAGTTTGCGATGTAGTTCTCAATGTTTTTCTCGTAGTTTATTATTGTTTAATAAGCGCGATAACGGATAAAAAACGAAAGTCGAAGTAAGTAAATGTGTGAATTCAGAAGAATATCTCTAAGATCTCACAATTTGTTTCCTAATCCGCTAGAATCTCTAGCTTTCTTTTTGGGAATTACAGACGTGCGTGTTTCACGCCTGCGACCTTAACGGTGCGTTGACAAACAATCTGAGCATCGAAAGAGAGACACCAGCGCTGTTGGCTCAAGGCATTAATTGATGCATCAGACTGGGAGGTCCCAGAGTTCGAGTCCCGGAGGTGGTAGGATTTTCGACACAAGTCAGAATTCAGACGCTTTTTGGAGAAACGTTGTAAACACCGCCTGCTTTGGTCTGTGGTTTTCGATATTTATTTGTCCGAAAAAAATCTTCTTTTTTTTCAATATTGTTTGATTCGTACTTTTTCATTAGTAATATCTCTAGATTCATCTCCAGAGTTTGTGCTCTCTCCATACTTGATTCAGCATTATCTTTAGTGTCTATGTATCGTAATGTAGTCCTGACACCCTTCAATTCCTCCTGCACTGTTGGAATGCCGTCTCCGCAGGCCTTTTTACTAGTCTAATAACATAAGAGATGTTTTAGGTAGCTGAATGGGGCATGTGTATAATGAAACTGATCGCTTTTTCGCGCGGTACGGCAAATGTCACGTGGTTCCTGTCGCCTACGTAGGACTCTACGCGCCTTGTCCCGCAGAATATCTAGTATTACTCGCGCAACTTTTCTTGAACGACGACCTTGCTTCCCCCTCTTTGGCACAATAAACAGATGAAGGCAAAAGCTCGCAACGAGCACTGATGACAACATTCCAAACACATCTTCACTGGCGCGAAATAGAAACAATTTTCTTTTGAAGACGAGAACTTTTATCGGTTTTTTTCTCCAAGAATCTAAAGATATGACCGAAGCGGTGTGGATCATACGAGATACCTCGAACTCCTGATAAAGTTAGAACGCAAATTATTGAGAACGTTACAAAGGCGTGGCTGATTCTTCAGAGATTGGCATTGCTTCATAAAATCTAGTGGCCGATTTCGTAATTAATATACCCCCACTCTACCCGCATTTCTTCTATCCATCGTTCAAGAAAAGTTGCGCGAGTAATAACACCAAGATTGAAACTGATACAAGCAATTGCGCGTCGCATTTGTAGCCCATGCCGGTCACGACCTTGTTTCCGCAGTGAAACTGTGGCCTAAGGTGTGGTAAGGTCATTAGTAAGATGCCCACTTCCGGTTCCCTTCCGTCACCTCAAGGAAGACTTCGTCTATTATGACCTTTGACCTATGAAGTTTTTTCAGCCGCCTAGTCTTGGAATTCGTGGCACAGAGGACTTCTATTCTTTCCCAGGAGAGAATTAATTTCCAGGACGTTATATTTTCTAAATTCACTTCAGCCGGGGTTCAGGTTCACTATAACCGAACCTTCTTATGTTTATTTGTAATGTAAGTGAAACGAGGACAGTGAATTCAGTTCACTATAATCGATGGTTCACTACAACCGGAGTCGACTGTATATTTGTTTTCTTCAAACCATTAATGTAAACTTGCTACTACCTTCTTAGTGTTCTCAACTTAGCAATTTCCGTCCAAAATAATCGCAGTCAAACACGCGGAAACGCATCCCGGAGCAGTCAGTTCTAAAATGGTCTACGCGAGAAAGATTTACCGTTCGCTTTACGACGTATTATGCCACAGAGAGGCCTTTCGAATGAAAGTGAAAGCAGCAGAAGAGAAAGTAACCGGGAGCGCTCGGTGTTGAACCAATGACGGAACGCGATAGCCACCGAAGACCTTCGCATCACGTTGAGCCATACTAACTAGGTTAAAATATAGTTTAAAACAAGTAATACAATACATGTGAACAGGTTAATATATAAAAGAAACGTTTTACTTCAAGATCCAAAAGAACAGGATAAAGGGGTAGGCCGCATGGTAGAACGTTGTGAAAATGCTCTCGCTGTGTAAAATTTGTAATGTGTAAAGTGTAAAATGTTATGATATCGATAATCATGTTACTGTGGGGTCTACTGATGAAAGGGTGTTGCATTAATTAATGTACAAGGATGTTATTGCTCAACACATACGATAACACATACACATCATTGATTGTAGCATAATTTAGTGACTATCGTCTTTATATTAGTCAAGAATCTGCAAATAGAGGACGTAGAAATGTAAGATAAGAAACTGTCAATAATATAATTTATTATATTGTAGAAAGGGCCAAAACATTATTTGTAGCATGTTACTTGTTTTGATTCATTGTCCATGTGTTTGATTCATTAAACTCAACAATACATCGTAATAGGTCTGTATCATTAAAAACTGGTGCACTCTCGTTTTGTTTTGAATCTGAGTTGTAACTGGTCTTGTTTTGTAAGTTTTTTTTTATAATTTTTATTGTGATTTTTTATTATATCGTTGTTTGGGCACGTAGGAATACACGTGTTCGTCACTGACTATTATTCAGCATCCTTTGAAACAGCTGTCACCAATCTCGGGGACATCACGCATTTTATCATTATTTTAAATCCTCAGAATAGTTTAAGTATTTAAGGATACGAATAATAATAATAATAGTAGTAATAATAGTAATAATAATAGTAATAGTAATAACAATATTAATAATAATAAAAAGAAGAAGAAGAAAATTGTGATAATCAGAATAATAATATTTGAAATACTTTCATTTTAGTAAAATAATGTCCACCAATTGCATGTGACGAAATTTAAATTGTATGTTTAATTACAACCAAAAAGAAACTGGGCGTTCAATACAAATAATTAAAATTTTTAAATATTATTCAATTTAATTACATTTTTAAATTGCGTTTACTTACGAACTCTTACATCAAGTTATTATAATTTTAAACATTTTAATGCGATATTTGTTTCTGCGTCTTTGAAATAAGTATACACATTACTGGTTTCCCGTGATGTAACAAAAAATGCAAATGTCGATTTTTGTGGTAAACCATTAACATTTTCTGGCGGATCACAAGTGGTCCGGCATTTTGAAGAGCTGCCCAGGGCCCGGCAACTCTCCATCAAAATTGGGGACAAAGCTAGAGGTTGCTACTATAGGATGCGCTAGTGTCGCCGGATACAGCTGCTGGTAAGGCTCGCCAACTTTCGCACATAAAAATTGGTCAAGAAATACGAATACACTTTAATTATGAGCGATTTCTGAAATAAATTACAAAAGAAGTTAAATACTATGTGTTTATCTTCTAAAATGCATTTATTCATCAGAACACACGCATGAAAGAAAAGATAGGGCGAACAGCGGCGCGATTTTATGTATCAAGCACGTGTGTTTGCGTCCCGAGAACCCACGCGCGTTATAAATAACGTTGGTACCAGTTCGTATTTTAGTCCGTGTAAGAAGGTGATGCTCTAGAGCGCGCCACTGTAATGGTCCCCACCACGTTATATGGGAGTTATAGGGCCCTGGAGCTGCCGCTCACCCCACTGGTGCGAGCAGCGACCAGGTAGTGAGTGAAGCGGTCATGAAACAGTTAATCAGCGTGTTTGTACAGCGTTTAGCAACGTAAGAAAGTAGTGAAAAGTGTTTGGCGAGACGGCCCTAGAGTAAACGAACATCAAACGAGGTTGTTGTCAACATAATGACTCTGCTTGTTCTTCGAAGTTTAAAATTATGGATTAATGAGAACTGTAAATAAATCATGTAAATAAATCAAAACTGTTTTATTGAATATTTATGAGTAGACAATCATTATTTTTTATTAATTTCATACTAGTTTATTTTAAGGTTTTGCAGATATAATAGCTTAGATCCTCTGGGCCTCTGACGGCGCATTCTTTATTACGAATAGTTTTATGCACTTTATTCAATATCTGTCATTTATATTATTTTTATATCAAAAACCGCATTATACTGATTCTGAATATAATTCTCGTTTCCAATGTTTAGTCAAGAGATTGTACCCCAATCGTGTATATTAAATATGTTGAATTATCGTAGTTATTTATACATTTTAGGTTTACTACTCTTATAAAATATGTTACAAGTTTTCTCGATTGAAAGAAATTGACTCCTGACAAAACGTGAAAGATCAACACCAGACGAATACCGGCGCAGCACCCTCACAAACGGTCCACCGCCCACTATGTTTCCATCTTGCCTTTGTCTTGTCACCCCGTACACATACTCACAGGCACTATACTGCTAGACATACCGAGGGACAGGTCGTGTAATCCCAAAATAAAAAAAAATCTCCCTATTAAAAGTTTCCAGCACAGGTTTCGGATAGAAACATATCCTAAGAATAGTCCTGAAATGTGGCATTCGCTTTAAATTGCTCGCGAAAGATCATGCAGCGCGAACGTGGCAAGGGCAAAAAAGACGGCAACGCTGCAACTGCCAAAGCACATCCGTCATGCGCAAAGGGTAATGTTTCAACATACAGCTAGGTCGAATTCAGCCGCTGTCTGGAGGAGAATTCTATCGACCGCCAGCTCCAATCGGTAGTTTTCCGTGGTTTCTCCGATCAACACCAGGCGAATGCAGGAACAGTATCCTAACAAAAGGGCCACAGGCTGCGCGCGATCTTTCCTTCCCCGTCCTTGCCCCATCCTCACACACATGCACTTTACTACCTCACATGTTGGGAAAACAGTCGGGAGCTTAGAGCTCCTTCCAGCTTGGGCGGTGCCCCAGGGAGGTACCTGGGGGGGGGGGGTAAAAGTTCCCCACAAGTCGACGAGTAGGTCGAAGCTGAATCTCACAACGCAGGTGGGGAGGAACACCATGACGTCCTGGCATACAGAGCATCCACTACACTTCCGGCACTAATGACCATAGCAGTTGACGTGTTCGGAACCTTCCATCAATCGAATTATTCTTTGTAAAATTATGTTTTCAGAAATTTCCATTATTTATAATTGTTCGGTAGTACATGTTCTCAAACGTAACACACGTTGTTCAAACACTTAATTGTGTTCAGTTTTTAAAATGTTTGAATTATCGTGAAAATTCAACGAAACTGAAAATTCTTGGGGAGATAGTAGCAACTGTCCTTTCCCCCAATTGAAGCCTACGGAACGGACCGAATCCAGGACATGTTCGTAGGCTTCCGCGGCCGGAGTCATTGAATACTTGGCCGTCCGGGGTGAACCGTGTCTCAGACGATTGAGCAGTATAGCTCTGAAGAAGACCACAACGTGACGGCCGAAACGTCAGCTCAATCGACTGAGACGCGGCTCAACCCGGACAGCCAATTATCCAACGTATCAAGGACATTCCCACAAGCAGGACAAAGAGAAGTACAACGCTTGTGTTTACATGCACTTCTCTCGCTGAGGAAGTAGCAGCAAGGTGACCGCACGGATGATCAAAGAACCACGTCATCTTCCAAGTGAGTAACAAAGGACTGGTTGCAAGTAAGCCTCTTAGCCAATGACGTTGCTTCAGAAAGCGCAATGATGACGCTCGTAACGAAACTGGAGAGCCTGACTTGCAGGGTGAAAGTTACGTTGCGGTGAATCATCGATGATGCCAATCACTATGTTACAAATCTGGATACTTTTCTCTGTATTATTTATTTCTTTGTTCGTGTAAATTATCAGTGTTTTTTTTAATGTGCAGCCGAATAAAACAGGTTTATTCTGTACGAAAATTTTGCATTTTTTTGTATCAGAATTTGGTAACCACAATTCCGTTCTTAAAAACGATTTAAAGTTTTTAATAAAGGTAAAGTATACGTTATAAACAAAGAGTATGAAAGAGTGAAGAGTATTAAGTAAAAGAATAAGTACATAAAGTTCTTGAGAGTAAACACAAATATGGAGTGGGGAATCTTCGAACTTTAAGGTATAATTTTAATAAAATTACGTCGTAGATTATAGGGTTTTCACATTGTAATTCTATAAGTTAATCACTAAATTCAGAGATGTCGTGGTAATCAGTACCTAATAATGTTAAAGAAGATTTTATTTCATAAATATGACGGTCAAGTAATGGAATCCCGCTGAGGTATGACACTGACAGTTGGTAGACAATAAAGTGTTGCCTATTAGTCGGAAAAATAACTTATTAAAAGGGAAAATAAATACAAAGAACACAAGAAAGCTAACTAAAGGAAATAATGGCCGACCAATCATAATTTAACTTAGAGGGCTTTTAGGAAAATTAACAGTTGAATGAATGCGTAGAGGCGAAGAAACAGCACTGTTAGATCTGTCTCGCGCACATCCATTGTTTTCATAAGTTGAACCAACCGCTGAGTAATACGAACCAATCAGCAAGAGGGCTACTATAAACAATGCGTAGTGGTTTGTAAATAGAGAGAGAAGAACAGAAAGGTTTTGGGTTGCTGTGGAGTACGCTTTGTGAACGAGGATGAGCGGGAAAATTTTTTAGTAGTATCGAGTGGGAGGTAAGTAGTTACGGAGGTAAACGGTATCATTGAAGGAATGAGTCAGTAATCATAAGGAAAAGGTTTGTGGATTAGTGGAACGAGTAATTTGAAATATCGTGGGTTTGGAAGACAGAAGGAACCTGGGCATGGCCAAGACGTAATGGTGTCGTCGAGGATGAAGGGAAATAATTGAAAATAAGTTGTAGAAAGAACACGTATTGTAATAATATATTTAAGTGCTAGATTTTTGAAAATTTTAAAGATACGTATTAAATGTCTTGAGTGAATATATGATATGCTTTCATAGTTAAAGGTTAATGATTAAACATTATTTATTTTATGTTATTACCCGTGTTTATCTAAATTTATGTGTTATGTAAACTGTAATGAAAACGAGATGCAAAGATAGTTTTTGGTTGGCATTTGAGCTGAATTAAAATTTTATGTCACATTCGTTTCATGAGACGAACCGTAATGGCTGCCTTCTTCTTATTATGAGAAGTAATGTAAGTTTTTCCCTGTGATCCATTTATAATTCGATTAAAACTCGATTCCCTGTACTAGGCAAGATCACACACCCACCTATTTTAAATTTCTACGATCCGCTTTAAAAATATTTGTACGTATGTTCTTTGAGATAGATAAACACGAGTACTTAGCCGGGCGAGTAAGATAAGAATATTGTAAGGCGTTTATGATAAGACATTATTGTATTAGCAAAATTTCAGTAGAATCCTCACACAGTCCACACAAAGTCCTTCAAAACGATATCATAGTTAGCTTAAAAGGTTAAGTGCTTCAATTGGAAAAGGTATCTCTGTAATACAAATAGAGAAGACAATATGTAAATTCTACGCAGTCAAAAAAGACCCAGTCTATGGTGTTGAAGTGCGTAAGCTGGCGAAATTAAATCTTTGAATATTTGTATGGAGCCCGTTCTTTGAAAGGGACAAGAAAATTTCCTATGAAATGCTGATATAATCAGCATCAAGTTTCCAACTCTTCAACCATGGGATGGAGTTTCATTGTTTTTATATTTTTATTTCTTTTTTCATATTTTGTGAATATAAATAATCTTAGAGATCCAGGTCGCCCGACCAGTAGATGGACTTAGAGGTCGGAACAGGCATCGCCTTAATCCTTGAATGTAGAAGAAGATGAAGATGAAGATGAAGATGAAGATGAAGATGAAGAAGAAGAAGAAGAAGAAGAAGAAGAAAAAGAAGAAGAAGAAGAAGAAGAAGAAGAAGAAGAAGAAGAAGAGATAGCCTTCCATAATGAAATATATATTTTGCACTAAATTCATATCTTATATTACCGCATACATGTTTCCATAAATTTTAGCTCATCTTCAGAGCGCCTTATCAGACACATAAAAGAAAACGTAAGTATGCACATAATAATTAAGAGAATTAAGAGAATACAGAGAATGATAAAATGAATTAATAGAGTACAATTAAAAAATATGTGTAACCAAGTTTTTTTTAATTTCTTTATCGTCAAAAAGCAGTGAAAAAACTGTGAGACTCGTCGTGGAGTAGTACGTGCCAGGAGATTTTATGGAATTTTAATGGAACGCAGAAAATAGTTCACTTTCTGAGAAATGAAATAATTCCGTGAAGAAAACTTAAAAAAATAATGAATACGTGTTTAAAGTTAGTGCAATAAAGACAAAATGTTCTACAATAATGTTCAACTTTACGATGCATGATTTATTATTTTACATGAAAAACTATGAGTTCGAAACTTGCTTTCTTTTTAAACATGCGCATTCGCCATCGCTATTGCCCTTTGCTCGAAGTGTAACTTCATGTCGCAAGGAGCGTCTGAAGAAGCGGCGATGGTGTAACGGTTAGCGTATCGGACTGTTATACCCAAGTTAAACCTAACCCGATCGAAGCCATTGATTTTTAAGGGCGAAAAAATCCTTCGTACGCCTTCCTTCGGAGGGGAAGTAAAGCCGGTTGTTTCATGTTAGATTTACTGCATGTAAAAGATCCTCAAGCCCTAAATGACGCTTCTGAGCTAAATTCAAATCGCCTGTTTCTCGCCCAAGAAATACCTCCTTTCTCCGCTAGTGGGTGGAAGAGTGGCGAAATTTGCGTGGCCAAACGGAAGAGCGGGCCTGATGGCCCGAGTCTCGCCACGTAAAATAAGGCATTAATCCAATTCAATTCAAAAGAAGTGACTCACAGAAAAAGGAAACTACTAACTCAGTGTCCCAAACGAAAGTAACACGCCAACTCCTCAGCTTCCTTACCCCGCTGTGCCCCAGGCGCTTTATGTGTCAGTTTCACACCCGCATGAAAAAAGCGGCGCGGAATCACACTCCGTGGGCAAGATGGTATCTTACCGTAGCTTTTTGTTCCGTTCCGTAGCACGTGACAAGGAGACCTTGCTTCCCGCCCTGGAATGAAGAAGTCAAGTTCAGTAGGTACGGCCGCGGAGGAGTATGTAGGCGCAAATAAGCAATATAGGTGTTGTGGGGTGTTATCGTTGGCATTTTTCATGAAATAATTATATGAGTCGTCATTGCCAACAATATTATTTAATATAAGAGCAGCTTTCGATGGCTTAGCCATCATCAGTTGTCTGCTGGATGGAAGCCACAAAACGACTACCGTAGTCGGCCGTGGTAGTCGTTTTGTGGCTTCCATCCAGCAGACAACTGATGATGATGGCTAAGCCATCGAAAGCTGCTCTTATATTAAATAATATTGTTGGCAATAACAACGTCTATAATTATTTCACGCAAATAAGCAAGCCAAACTTCATAGAACGTGAATTTCTAGCACTAGAACGCTCGCTGGTGTCCTTCCGATCCATGTCGTTGCGTTTATGTAAATAAATTTGGAGTGTTTTAGAAATTGAGTAATTTAGAAATTACAGCCTTTTGATAATCATGTCGCTGTTAGAGGCAATTCAATTGTTTTTACACTTTTTGCCTGTTTGTCCGGGCTAGTTTCGAGAATTTCTAAACCAGAATTTCCCAAAGCCTTTCTTTCGTCCTTTTAAATGGAGTTTTTTCTGAAATGACCCCTCACTTTTTCTCCATAAGTACATAATCGAATAATATACATCCCATCACTCTCCCATGCATCCCGTATCATATTATACATCCCATATTCTCTCAAATTGCTCCAGTAGTCCAACCTCCTGGTTTCCATGATAATAATTACATAAACAATAAAAACATATTTTGGAAAATATTATTCGATTTGTTATTTTTGTACTCTTAACATTTTTAATTTCACAAATATAAAAATGTTTTCAGAGACCAAATTACTGATTGTAATTGCCAAAAAGTTCGATTTTGGTTCAAATCAAACATGTTAAATTTCAAACGATAATCAAATTTGTAACGTATAACAAAACATTTGCAATTTATTATAAAACCAATAAAAAAGCCGAATAACTACATAATATTTTTTTCAAATAAGGGTTTTTTTAGATTACACCGAGCGTATTAAGATTCGAACCTCAATGGACCACTTTAATATATAAAGAACCCCAAAGGGTCAGAAATAGGAACGCCAAGGCAAAATCGATTTCGGTGGAGTTTTTTTCCAAGATAAAGTATTTTGTCGGACGCAACTTCGGTGTCAGAAAGCACATAAAAATTCCTTCCAAAGGGATTTTACCTATTCCGAGAGTGCCAAGAGACTTTGAGTATTTAAAAGTCAAATTGATAAATATACTA
This sequence comes from Gryllus bimaculatus, assembly GCA_017312745.1. Taxonomy (NCBI): domain Eukaryota; kingdom Metazoa; phylum Arthropoda; class Insecta; order Orthoptera; family Gryllidae; genus Gryllus; species Gryllus bimaculatus. The sequence goes on along the minus strand of BOPP01000256.1, from coordinate 625,348 downwards.
TAACTACAGATAAAAGTCATTTAGTCATTAAAATCGAATAATAATTTTGAAATTTGAGATAGTAAGCTGAAGTTTTAGCAAAACGATTTGAAAAATTGTTAATAAAATTATTTCTCAAATTCTTGTTTTATTCAAAAAATAATACAAGAATTATATTATTTCTATACAGTACCGAAATGAACAAAATGAGCTTCTCCTTCTGAAACTACCTATTTCATTTCTAAAACATAAAAATAAAAATTTTCTAGATATTGATCAATTTCCCGTTTTCTAAATTAAAAACTTCCAAAATCGATATTAATCTTTTTAACAGTCATGTCTGTTTATGTATAAACTACTTCCTTACTATTTGGAGGTCGTCTTTAGTATTGTCTAACAAAATCCAACAGTGATCACTCTAAAACAGGCACTCACGTCGTTAGCTTCAAGGCAGTAAGTAGGCGATGCAGTAAGCTCCGTGCTGCCGGGTTCGTTGGGCCCCTGGCGCGTTGACCTTTGAGCGAGATTGGGCGAAGGCCTTCTTGGGAATGATCTGGATCCCACGTACAAACGTCCACGAGGGGACCATGAACCTTCTTGTCAGGTCACCTAAGTTCCGGCGGTACTCACGTCGATAGCAATAAAGATTGCAATGAGAAGACGGGAAGTTGACGAGACGGGTAGCGCCTTGGCTTCGTCGTGGCAGTAGCCCGATACTCTGGGCATACAAAGGGGACTTGTCCCAGCACATTGTTTCGACTGCAGCACCAACTTCGAAATCCGGTAGGTCTGGGCTGGCGGGGCAGCCCCCCCCCCCAGCTAATTAATGGAAAGGTTGCTGTGAGGGCAAACTGCGTTCTGGCGGGATCCATACACCAGCTCGTTCGACGTATTTGAGCGCGGGGGAGGGGGGTGCGAGTGAAGGCGAAAATCTTAGGTGCCCACCTCGGTGTTAAGGCCCCCAGGTACCAGGAGAGATGGCTCAAGGCATCAGCTGATGCCACTGCAGTGCCTCTGATCGGGAGGTCCAGGAGTTCGAGTCCCGACGATGGCACGATTTTAGAGGCTAGCTTGTGAGCTAGGTCGAATTCGGTCGCTATCTGGAGGAGAATTCTAGCGGCCGGCTGCTCTGATCGGTAATTTTCCGTGGTTTCTCCGATCAACACCAGGCGAATGCTGGAGCTCTATTATAACAAACGGGCCGTGGACCACGCGCGATCTTGTCTTCCTCTTCCTTGACCTATCCTCACCCCTTACTCATATACACACACACACACACTATCATGCTTTGGTAGCCGACGGTAGTTTGCCACGAATTCTTGTCATCCAATGGAGGAAGATCACCGCCACCTCCCGATGAAAAGCATGCACGACACTTACGGAACCAATGACATTAGCAGCTGACGAATCCCGGAATGAATCCCCCTGGGCAGAACAAGTAATTGTGTGGTTCGCACCATAAACTCAGCGATGTTAAACACATGAAACACATATTTGCTATCCTGCCAGGATCGAACCCATGACATGTCTAACACAGGTTATTCCCATGTTATCTTCCACTTACTTAATAGCCGTTGTCGGAGCAGTATCTTCAACAACGGACTGAAAGAGCTGCTTTTACGTGGCCCGCTACCGGTGATGGCATTTTGCCAGAGATTCCAATGCAGGTGTAGAACAGAAACCCGCCGTCTTCTCGGTGATCGGTGGCGTAGGTTATTTTTTTAATTTTCTTATTCTTATTCTGCTGTGCATTCTTTGTCGCCGAGGTTGCTTCTTTTCCACGTATGAGGGTTATTTTTCACTGTAGATTTGTAAATTTTTCATTGTCACTACTGGATGTATTTTTTACAAAAACTATTTAACCAGATCAGTAGAATTAACACTTTACAGATGAGTGTTAGGTTTTATTTATGAAATATAACGGATGCATGCGCTAGAATGACCCAAAGGTACTGCATATTAGCGCACCATCTTACCCATATTTCTGAGAGAGGACATCCCCACTGTGTACCTTCTTTGACGATTGATATTAATTGAATGAAATCTAAGGTAAGAGGAAAGCTAGATTTAGAATGAGAGGTGAGATAATTATTTCTCTAGATTATGGTAGACGGACTTTTGAGAGGCGGGATTTAATTCTTGTAGGAGTAATTCTGGTTTTACCGCGGATAAAGTGGCTGGTGGCAGTTTGAAGTTTAGTAAAATAATTTGGACGATAGTAAAGAAATGCAATTGGTTGGTTCTTTGTTCACTTCTCTTTGAAGTTGTCTAGGGGCAATAGTAATTGTGCGTAGCACTTTATTCTGGCAGGTTTGCAAGGTTTTCTGAACGGAAGAAGCGGCATCGCCCCTGACTGAGGCTGTCTAAGGTATTGAGGGTCTCAGGAAGATCATAATTTCGAATATCGAAGAACCACACTATTTTCATCGTGTAGTTAGATGTTCCAAGTTTTTGCAAAACCGGCTACAACTTAAGAGTTCACAGATATTTTGGCGTACGTTATGATTGAGAAATATTAGCAGTTTCGGTATTTTGCGTGTATTGCTGAACTACTACGAGTGTCTTATTTTGATAAATACAACTAGAATTGGTGAACCTGTCTTACTAATTTTGGATGTGAGTAGAAATGTAAAGAAACTTTACAGCCTCCGTTCATGTGAGAGGTACCTATGCTTTTGTTAGATACCCGGAATTCGGTAAAAATTCAAACTCAATGAAACAGCTTTAATTTTTCTGAAAAAATGGGAATATTCATTGTGATATTCTGTTTTCTCTCATCTTCCTCTTACTGACCGAATTCTTATATTAATACTCCGTACATCTTGCGACACTGCTGTCGTTATGAAACAGTAAGGAGTCAACCATGAAATATTTTATATTTACACGTTAAACTACCAATAAGAGCAACCGGTTGTTAGAAGTTTTGTCCAGAAAACCACAGAACTCGTACAGCTATCTAGCTAGTGTCGAAAATCCAGCCATCGTAGGGACTCGAACCTTGGACGTTCAGTCAGAGACACTGCAGTGACATCAGGTGATATCCTGAGCCACCTCTCCCAGTCAATTGTGTGTGTAAAATAAATTGTACTGTATGTATTGATATAACATTATGTTATTGCAATATTCGTGACTATATTTTTATTAAAATATTTAATTTCTTGCAGTGTTGTACAAAAGAATTATCTGTGTTCTTGAGCAGCGTGCGTTCGTTGTGTAAAACAATTTTGTGTATCCTTTCAGCACATTTCTGCTGCAGTTCTCATCATAATTATGCCTCCCTTTTCAGCAATAATATATTTTCGTTATAAATAGTAAACTATTAGATGTTGACTGTGTTTAGCGTCAAAGGTGAATAGTATTAACAACTTTTTGTCAAAAACAATTTTAAATGTATTTGAGACGTATGGGGCACAATGGACGGCTTTCGACTTATAACATACCAGGGCAATTTGAATGAGAGTAAAAATGTATCCATATGAGTAAACCAGATTTACTTGAGAGAGAATACTCATGAACTTCAACACACTGTTTCAAATACACGTTTACATTAAGTTTAAGTAAGTTCTATTTTGTTTCCTAAATAAATGATACATTTGTTGAATTCTTAGGAACATATGTTAGATATTCCATAACCACACATCATGAATATAACATAGGTTTACATTTTCTCTCACTATACCGGTTATTACATCACATTCACATTCTTGAATTCATTAACAGTATATAATTCAGTATTTATTGCAAAATAGTTATTTTATTGTCACCGGACAGATGTAAAATACGGAATAAGTAATGAGCAAAAGTAATGTATCATTTATCAGTATGCAGAGCGAATGTCATATAAAATCTAGTAATTTTAAATCGAGGAGGAGTTGTACAACATTCTAAATAAATTTTAAATAGATATGCATCTCAGTGTTAGCAATATAATTTCTGAATAATTAATATTTTAACGTCTGTTATAATGTTTATTTTATTGTAAGTTTCTTGACCTTAATTAGCAGGCTTTGAGGGTTTTTATAACAATTTATTTCATATTATATAATTAACGTTTCGACCATTTTTGGAGTCTTTTAAAAAACAACCCAGTGTCCAGGTTAATTGAGATCATAAATAAATAGTAAGCATTATGATAAGCAGTTCTCATAATCATTCACATTGCCATTCACATAACAATGGTCATGTCAGCTTCATCCGGTCAACTGGTATGACATGTTATATAACATAAAATAAATAGTTACAAAAAACTCAGTCTGTTTTATTAAGGCCAAGAAACTTCCAATAACATTTCTGAATAATTTCTAAACAATATCCAAATTTAAAATGAGAATTAATTTCCAGCTAAATACATTCGACAGAAAATTTCTGATAAGTGAATTGAATCTAATATTCTCAATAAATAAGACATTTCATTTCAGAAATTTTAGCAAACTATGTTCGATACAATTGTCATATTGCTAAGCACTTGTAATGAAGAGATATGTTGTGAAAATTTATTCGATGTTGAGACAGAAAAAGTAAATTCCCGTAATTTAGAGGTTATCTCCAAAATCATGAATGACAACTTTCTTTTTCGAGAATGCGGAGAAGGTAAATTTTTAAAACTTAAAGTGGTAGGTCACGATAAACGTTAACATTTCATCTACAAATTCTGAACAACGAAGGTATCTGTCTCTGGCTAGAGCAAAAATAGCACAAATCAATCCTTTTTGTCAAAGGCGTTTATTCTTTTATTGCAATCTGTAAGTCAGTTCTTCAAACGTTTATAACATAATCCGCATTTTATTTTTAGTGAAACTGTAGGGGGATGCACTGATTTATTTATAACAAATAACATGAGTCGTAACACAAATAGATCATATTTATATTACAAAACCTCTCAGAGTTACTTAACATGAGTTTACATATGTGTGCGTCATATTTCCTTTCCCACTTCGCAAAGTTAATGAAAAACAAATAGCACAATGACATCCAAGAGTTGACCTGACAGTGATTCCCTGTCACTTAATTTCCATTTTAGCATTAATACAAACATTCCTTCATTCCGGAGATATTTATTACAAATTAAGCACACTAGTTTCTCTTTAGTATTAACGAAAAACTACACACGTCGCTGGAAGTTAAGTAATGTTGCCCAAAATTAGTGTTTGCTGCGGCCCAAAATTAGGCCACTAGCTTCGTGAGGCCCCAGGGCCGCAGTTCAAGACCACTGATGTAATCTCATTTAGCCGTCTTCACGTGTAATTATCCGAACCTGTTTGTTAAAGACTTACTTAATCTTTTGGAACTACATGTTTGCTCTACTTTTCCGCATTTTCACTATTTAATTTCTTGTATACGTACGTATACACAGAGTAATGTACTTGGTACAAAGAAATGTTTGATATGCTGCGGAATATCGATTTCGACATCTATTCGAAAATACAAGTTTTGGGGTCCCCTGATACCCAAAACAAAATTTGTTTCCCTTTCATAGATGTCCTTCTTTGAATCGCGCCTAACTTATTTCTCATTCTTTCCAAAGTGCATATTACCCGATCGACCTGGCCCAATTCGAAGGCCTGCGAAATTGGAACGAATTCACAGAATTTTGGAGGTACTTTTCATTTTGGGAAGACATTTTCAAACAGTATCTCAAAGTGGCTCCAAATTGCTTTTTTTAAAATTTCTAGCAAGTATATAGTGAAATACTACAATTTGATATAACTACATTATTTAGAAACAAGATAGAGATTATTCTTGAAATGAAGTTTGTTTCCTCAAAATTAATTATTTAAATCATGTCATGTACGTTGTTTTGAAAATATTAATAGATTTTTAGTATTTTTTGCTAAAATATTAGCAATTTTAAAAACGAGATATTATCAAAAAGGCTTCAAATTCTCAACTTAAATTTGAACATAGAATCAGATGGTATATTAGCAGTAATATTCTAATTCTACTAAAAGGGGACGTTAAATTTGAGAAAATGTGAAAAATGTACGTGTTTTTGATAAAACAATTTCTACAATATAAATATTACACGAAAGTAAACTAAGCCAAAACGTTCACGGATACGTAGTTCTACACCATATTGCGCAGTGTTCATTAAGTGCGACATATTTGTTTAATGATAATGTAAGTTCATTCGAATTGTTGCAATGGAAAGTACTGATGCCAATGTCATTTGGATACAAAGATTGATACAAAGTTCATTAAAGGCTGCGTATGAATGAAAAGGTTATACGTTTTATAAATGTATTGATTCACAACCTATCATGTTTACAAATAGGTTGTGTAACGTGAGAATAGGTTATGTTCTAGTGATCTGGCCTCGTGAGTCGGGGGTTTGGGGCGTTGGGTCTCTGGTACGAGACTTTGAGTCGACAGTTTGAAACCCCTGTAAAGGCATGATTGCTTTAAGATTATTACGTGGAGTAGGGAAAATTCCGAGATCATCCTGTACTACATTTAAACCCTAAATCCTCCATAATATCTTAACTTGAGATGGAAAAGTAGTGTATGAGCGCCAGTTACTTGTATTTTATTTTACTTTAGTTCTCTTGCCAGATGAAACTGTATTTTGGTGTTTTGCGAATAAATGCACTTGTCTAAGATCGACAGTTAAAACGATTTACTTCGAATTCGCTCTCTCCGAATACACTACAGCAACTGTGTTACAGACTTGTGTGTAAACCCTTTTAATTACTTCACACAAATGGAAGAAATCTAAAAAAGTAACTACAGAAAAGAACATCATATGCACCATACGGAAAATGGAAACATCCTCCAGAATACTGTTTCATGTTTTTTATTTTTAAGTACCAAAGGCTAATGAAACGAGGGATTTTACAACAATTTCTCGAATAATAAATCACTATTCACTGTCAAAACACTTAAGCATAGTTTTGAAAATATAATTGAATTGTTTTATATTTACTAAGATCTGGACACGTATGATAAAGTGAATTATTAAAGAAAAACCTGCTACCAACTTCATTTAAAACCGTAATTTAAAAACGTAATATAGTATAATATTTCTCGCCCTGAATGACGAAACTTTGAATGCTCTCAATAGATTCACACAACCAAACAACGGAATTAAGAAACAACGCCGAGAACAAACGACGGCAGGTAAACGTTTATTCCATTAATTCAGAGATATTTTTGCAATGTAATATTTATGCGATAAAAACAATAAATAATAGCAAGCGATAAAAAGATCTAGGGTCTAGTGTTCTTTCATTTAAAGCAAAAATCTAAACTTTGGTTCATGGAACACTCAAGTTTATGTCTAAACGAAAACCTTTAATGATTTAATTATAAATATTTTTTTCAATTTTCAAAATGTCAGGGGTTAAATGATATAGGAACTATTTCATACTTATAAATGCCCTACTTGCTATTTGACAAATGTTCTAAGCTTCTCTAAGTTCTTTGTTCTTTGTCTTGCTATAAGACAAAATGTTCAGGCGTTTTCTCAGAATATTTGGAAAAGTATCAAAAGCTGTAAGTAACGTACCCCTAAAAACTAAAATACCTAAATGATATCCGGAACACCTCTAGAACATTTTATTCCTGGCGTGTTTATCTACTTTCCGCACAAAAGTTTCTTATCTGATAGAGTTATGCATAACACATCGATGCAGACAGTCATCCGGTTTTTCGAGTACAAAATTAAGTGTGTCTCCTCGCCACTTACACCGTTCGTAATCTTCTTTGGAACAGCTCTAATACATATTAATGCTATAATAACAGCACCACCACCAACAACAACAACAACAACAATAGAAGTAGAAGATATTCTGAGCTCTCCAAATAAATTCTCTCGCCACTCCACGTCTCTTGAACGTTGCAGTAAACTCTGAACCTGCCATGCTAATGATGATGATGATGATAATAATAATAATAATAATAATAATAATAATAATAATAATGATAATAATAATAATATATCTTATTTTTTTTCTGTTTTTTTTTCAGCCTGAGAGGATGTCGATTTTGACAATCCACGTCAGGTACTCAGTATGTCCCTGACGGGGACACATATCAACCTTTTTACACTAGACACTCTTGCGGCTTCCTCGGTCTGCGGTCAGCAGGCTCCCAAGGCCTTCCGCGACAACACACATACTTGAAAGACAAGGAACAAACAATTATGCCCGCGGCGAGACTCGAACCCGCGATCCTACAGACCGGGCTGCTGAGTGGGCACACACTCGAGCCTTACATGTCGGTCGGTCGGCATAGACGGTTTCATCCGTCTAAAACTTTACTCACTAACTCGGGAACGAAAATGTGCTTTTTTTTCAAATTTTGTTGTTATTTATCTTGTTAAAATTTATCGCTTGTTAAAATTTTATTTTTATTTATCTTTTACTCATTTTTCAACTTTTTATCATTAAAATGATGGGAAGGGATTCTGGAACTCAAGAAAACGTGCGCAGATGATCTTCTCCCCTATACGTCATGTACAGTTTATACTGTTTTTCGACTAAATAAAATAAATCTACGCGGGAAAAAGAACAGTTGCAGTATACCAGATCCCTGATACTTTTACTCATCTTTCAAATTTTTATATTGTAGTTAATATAATGGGAAGGGAATCTGGAACTCAAGAAAAAGTGCGCAGACGATCTTCTCCCCCATACGTCACTTACACTTTTGGTTTTTGACTAAATAAAATAAATCTACACGAAAAAAAGAACACACGAGCCTGTAACACAGTTGCTGTAGTGTATTCGGAGAGAGCGAATTCGTAGTAAATCGTTTTAACTGTCCATCTTAGACAAGCACATTTATTCGCAAAACACCAAAGTACAGTCTCATCTGGCAAGGGAACTAAAGTAAAATAAAATATAAGTAACTTGCGCTCATACACTACATTTGCATCTCAAGATCAGACATTATCGAGGATTTAGGGTATAAATGAAATAAAGGATGAACTCGGAATTTCCCCTACTCCACGTACGCATCTGAAAGCAATCAAGCATTACGCGGGTTTCGAACTCTCGACTTTCGTGCACCAGATCCATGATACTGTAACAAGGGAACTTGTGTCATGGATCTGGTATACTGCAACTGTTCTTTTTTTCTGGCTGTAACTTTACCCACAAGCGACAACAACGGAACACTTACCCCTGCTAGCGCGCTCCTCCACATATTTGGGCAGCTTCTCCTCCGCTGGCGCCGTCGGCGGCTTGTCTTCCACGGCGTGGCCGTTCATGTCGCCCCGGCACTCTCCGGCACTCGCGGGCACTTCCCGGCACTCGCGCGCACTCCTCGGCACTCCCACTGCGGCACGCGCGCTCCCGGGATCCGTCTGACTGAGGCGACGCCGCGTGTGTCGTCTCGGCGAAGTCCCCGCCCGCTACGTCTGGAACTAATTGCGAAGGAACAGGTTTCCAGGAGGCTCGGAAGAAGACGGCGGCGGCGGCGTGAGGAGGGGGGAGGGGGAAGGCCGTGAGTCACGAGTTCCCAAGGCCACCCCCGCACCCGCCGACACGAGAGGGAGGAGGAGGGGGAGGAAAAGCGTGCGAAAGAGAATTAAAAGGATTAGGTTTGCGCGGAGATGCATGTAAGTTCTGCCAATTCTCCCCACCAGAGATGTCAGGTCGGAGAAGTGGAGAGTTGAGAAGAAAAAGAAGAAGAATTGATTTGGACGAGAGAGAGAGGGAGCAGAAGCGGGCTTGGGATACGGTGGAACCAAGAAAAAACGAAGACAAAAAACGATTTGTGCGAAAGAAAATTAAAAGTATTATGTGGCGTAGAGATGCATGTAAATTCTGTCAATTCTCCCCCCCCCCCCAGCAATGTCAGGACGGAGAAGTGGACAGTTGAGAAGAAAAAAAAGAATAATAATTGATTTCGACGAGAGGGGGAGAAGAAGCGAGCAGAGGAACTGTGGAGCGAAGAAAAATGTAAAAAAGTTATCACGACGAAAGAGGATTAAGAGGCTTATGTTGCGCAGAGAAGCATGTAATTTTTGCCAATTCTTCCCACCAGTAAAGGCAAGATGGAGGACAATTCGGATTGAGGCAAAAAAGAAGATGTGTTTTGGACGAAAGAAGGGGAGGAGAGCTAGGTTTTAGCGGAGCCAAGGATAAAAGAAAAAAATGTGAGCCAAAGAGAATTAAAAGGGCTAGGTTGATATGCATACTAATTCTCCCCACCAGTAAAGGCTAGACGAAGGAAAAGTGGATGGGGGTCATAGTTGAGGAGAAAAAAAAGAAGAGATGATTTGGATAAAAGAGGAGAGGAGAAGCAAGCAGGGAAACTGTGGAGACGAGAAAAAATGAATAAAGTTATATTGTCGAAAGAAAAGAAGTAGGTTGCGGGGGGATGCAAGTAATTTCTGTCAATTATCTTTCCCCTGTGAAGACGGATAAAAAAAGAACTGAGACATACGTGCAGAGACAAAAAAGAAGAAATGATTTGGACGAAAAAATTAAAGATGCACAATGATGAATATTAATTGCGCTAATTCAAGCCACCGGTGGAAACAGGGAGAAGTAAATGGTAAATATTACATAAACAAATAGAAAACAATGTTATAGATGAAAGAATTAAAACGGTTCGGTCGCGCAATAGTAACTGATAGTTCTCTTCATCAAGGAAGGAGATAGAAATAAGATAAAGTGGAAGGAAGAAACTGATGAGTCAAGAAAAAACGGGAGAAACAGAAGAAAACTCCTCGAGGTTAAACAGAATGAAATGCTCGAGTTACGAAATTGAGTTACTTATACAGGTTGCGCCAGAGAAACTTACTTATTTGAAAAAATTCCCGCGCGGTGAGTATATTATATACCGTTAGAAAAGAAGCTCTCGACTGCGAAGGCCCTCTGCTCTCTAGTCCACAGCATGATGGCAACTGACTGGAAGGAGAAAAAACTTGGGAACTTCCCCCTCCAGATACGCCCCCTCTCGCCCCTCTAACCGCTCAACTCACCGCGCGGGAATTTTTTCAAATAAGTAAGTTTTTCTGGCGCACCCTGTAGTTGTAAATGAATCGATTAAAATTAGTCAGAAGGGTTAGTTTAATGGTTCCTCAATTATTTCGGCTACTGAAGAGCAACTGGAAAAGATATGGAGGAAGTAGACTCCAACGAAACAGAATTGGATAGTCGACTTGCACTCAATTTACAAAATTGCGTAGAAAATTGTGGAGAATAATAAACAACCGAGCCTCATGGCCAGCTCTTGGCCAGCGTGCTCGCTTTCCATCACGCGGCTCCGGGTTCGATTTCCAGTTGAGCCATGACTACAGGGTGCGTTTTCCTTGCAATGTATATGTTGCTCTGGAACGATGAGGACATTCACTTCTTAGGTTGAGAAGACCGGAATACGGCGTCTCCATGCTAACCACACGTACCCCCTTAACCCATGGACGTCGCCAGTAGGCCTGAGCCCATTCACGGGCTGTCTCGCCAACTACATACATACAATAAACAAACGATCACGAACAGTCTATTATTCATTTCTCATCAAATCTTACATTCTTTATTAAAACATTACACGATTCAATCAGATTGCATCCCCGCATCGTCAATAGACGAGGGGTGAGAGGGGTTGTGGAAGTGTGAATGGACCAAGAGATGCCAAAAAGAAAATAAACTGAAACGAATGAATTAAAACGCTCATTTGCCCAGAGGAGCATGTTAAATCTGTCCATTCATTCCAGGAGGAGAAGCGAGAGGAAAAAAAGAGAAGGGTGAGGCGGAAACTAAAAAAGAGTAAAGAAAAATGTAAAGGATCGAAAAAGAATCTATGAACAAGATTCAATTGAATTAAATGGTTGTGTTTTGTGGAACGTGAGACATGTAAATAATCGTATCTAAACTTTTCATCGCTTAAATTATGATTGTCTCTAATGCTTTTCATTGATAACGTTTCCAAATCCAATTTTAAGACAATCATTTAATTTAATTTATTTTATGTATTTATTAACATCAAAAGCAGTTAAAAATTGTGTGATGTGCTATGGGGAGAAGTTAATTTGAAGTTACATTTAAGTCCAGAAGCAAAACAAGGGGCCATCTCAGCATTTGCTCGTGGATCATCGAAACTGGACGAACGAAAACCTAATCTACATGGGGGGTCGTTGTCCCAGAACCTGAAGTACAATACTAGTTACAGGTTCTTTACAATTGTACAATCCAAATGGTATATAGTATATTAAATGTCATTGTTAAAATTAATATTACTTTCCTTTTGGATGCTCGGTATAGTCTCTAACTGTATAGAAACAGTTTTGCAGCAGAAAATATTTTATTTGGAACTTAAACTTTTGTATGGAATTTAATCGTTTAATGTCATTTGGCAAAGTGCTGTAAAATAACGTGCATAAATTCTGTGAATTTTCTGTGAGCTTTTGATACTGTCACCTGATAAATATAATTACTTCGTCGAGTGTTGTAGTTATTGATATCAGCGTTCGCTGAATATGTATTCCCGCTATTAAGTAAAATATTTTGGACAGAAAAACATTGATGCCTATATCAAGAGACAAGGTAACATACCTAGATTGATAAAGAGAAGCTTACAAAAATCATGAGGGTGTAATTTGCTTATTATTCCTAGAATTCTTTTTTGTAATCTAAATGTCTGGGAGCAATAAGATGTATTTCCCCAGAATATTATGCCATCACGTTCCTTGAGACAGTAATATATATTTTAAACAAAGTACAATGGAATGAATAATTGCAATTTGTTTTAAAATGTTTAAAAGTGTCTTAAAATTGGATTTAAGTAGATAGTAAAATAGTATTTAATTAGACAAGGATTGGTTTCTTCCGTGAAATCCGTGCACACGATTTTATGACAATGCGAACCAAGGTTTTATCACCACCACTCTATCAGAGAAGAAGGACGAGGAATAGAAGGGTCCAGCAGAAATAAGGAAGAAAAGTTCAATATGAACGGATCAGAATTAAATGCTTGGTAAAAAGGTTGGATAGATTTGTGAATTCGAAATAACGTTAGTAGATAGTAGTGATTGGGTTTTTTCAAATTTTACATTAAGGATTAATTTGAAACCATTGAAACCAAGGAATTTCCAACACCGCCGCAGGAGAGAGGAGCAAAAAAGCCACAGACGAAAAGGAGTGAATGATCCAAAAATAGAAATAATGAAACACGAAAGAAAGATGAATAAAAGAAAGAAAGAAAGAAAGAAAGAAAGAAAGAAAGAAAGAAAGGAGGAAGGAAAGAAAAAAGTGAAGTAAAAGTTATTGGAAGCACACAAACGATATTGTGCGATGTCTGGAAATACATCATAACTATCTAGCACTAAAAACCGCAATAATAGCCGAAAAATATCTCGACCAAATAGAATCCCTTCTCGTTATCTCCTTACTGCGTTCGTTAATAAATGACACCGAAACAATTTTTTTTAAATTTGTATACTGAAAATTGCTCTAATGAATATTAATTTTTTGTTGAAGTTATGATAAGAATGTGCCAAAAACACCCATCGGTCAATTCTGCAAGCTACACTTCGTGTTATATAGTACGTTTCTCTTTTGTGAATACATTTTACAATATTTTTGTGTATTTGTTTTAGAGCTCAACGAGGTTTGACAAGCCGACATCATTAAGCACGAGTTTTGGTGAGATAAAGCATCAACATACGATGATAAAGAATGATTGATGGTCCATTGATTCTCTAGAAGCCAGTAATACTGCGTAAGCTCTCTATAACTAACTCCTTTAAAATAATAAATTCTCTACAGCGTACATATAGCTTGAGTTTGGTTGGTTTACATTATTACCCATAGTTTGAAACACTCTCTATTACGTAATGGTCATCCTCAATAGCGAAACCTACTGATCAACAAATTCTTTAATCGGTAAAAAAAATATCAAACGAATAGTTAAAAGAAGATGAAGACGAACTGGATGACCCTAAACCACCTACAAATATCAGACAAGACCTTGACGCTGATAAGTGGTATTTTTTTTCTATTTTATGAAGACCACCTCTCCAGATCCGAAAGTGAGTATATCATTTATTTAAAAAATGCAAACCAAATGTTGGCTTGGTAAAAATTGTCAAGCTAAAATAAAAAGCCATGCAGACCAATAGAAATTTGAGCATTTGTCTTATGCACACCTTCTGCAGTTAAAAATAAAAAAAGTGTATTTTTGGTCATTTGTGGCCGTACAGTATTTTTTTCTTCACATTCTATACAACGGAAGCTCTTTATAACAAATGAAAACACTTGGCCCCTCAAGCTTCGTTAAAGAGAGTTTGCACTGCGTTCGTGCCACAATCCGGTTACAACGTGTTGAATAATTTAGGAGGAAGGCAAGGGGAAGAGTGGGCAGGGTAGAAGCGAGGAGGAAAGGTAAATTTCTTAGGAAACAGAATTGAACAGTTAGGTTTCGCAAAACTGAAGGCACTGATTCGTAAATACCAGGATTCTGAAGAAATGAGGAGAGAACTCAGCATGGACGAAATATATTACCGATGATTCAACTAGCGCACAAGATGTGTAAGTTAAATTGAGCTGATGAGTGAGGGAGAGATTAAATTAAGAAAATGGACGTGATTCGAAATAAATGTGATATATTCTCGCAACATTTTAAGTGACATAATTTGTATTTGGACTATATCAATTTGTGAGGATAAGAAAACACAAAAGCATCACTCCATCAAACGTACAAAAAAGTGAAATTCAGTTAAACAAGTAATAATGTATTCAAGTCGTTTCAATAGCATACTCCTCAATGACCTTTTTCTGTGCAAAAATTCGCACGAAGTCTTGAAATATTCTGAAGCCTTCGTACGGGGGCGATTTCTGGTGTAGGAATGCGAATATTCACCTTTCCATTCTGGGTACACAGGTTCAAATTTTTGTTCATGATAAATGACCCCAGGTATCTCCCTAGCAGAGCAACGCCTCAGCAGAGACAAAGTTTTAACTTCTGACTGATCTTTTGTAATTCGTGGTAGTGTATAGTGCGTGTTTTTAAGTTGAGTGGAGGGGCATCCCTGAAATATCCCTAAAACCTGGGACATTCCTGAAACTTGGTACATCGCTGAAACCTGGAACCTTCATGAAACTTGGAGCTTTCCTTAAACCTGGGATATTCCCGCAACCTGAGATATCTCTGAAACCTGGGAATCCCTGAAACTTGGTACATCGCTGAAACCTGGAACCTTCATGAAACCTGGAGCTTTCCTTAAACCTGGGACATTCCCGCAACCTGAGATATCCATGAAACCTGGAACATCCCTGAAACTTGGTACATCGCTGAAACCTGGGACCTTCATGAAACCAGGGACCTTCATGAAACCAGGGACCTTCATGAAACCTGGAGCCTTCCTGAAAACTGAGAACATGGATCTTTCATGAAAACTGACACCTTCCGGTCAACGATACCACTGAAGGATACTGGGAGTCAACTATGCAGCCGCTGATTCATTGCAGCCGGAACGTGTCTATAGAAAACGCATGTGCAAATCTGTTTCCTCCTTCCACACGAGCTCCTTTGTTTTACTGTGTTTTAAGCCGTCGGTCCACGCGTTGTGGCTGTATAAGGCGGTGACGACGGCTTCGAGAAACGTCAACCCGGGGACAGCAGCATACGATTACGAAGGTTTTGGGCGAACATCCAAAAGCCGACGTTTTCTCCGAATACCTGCCGTCGCTATGCTTTTCACAGAAAAGACTGCAGAATTCGTGCCAAACGTGACGTCCTGTGATGCATTTTTTATTGATTGATTGATTTGTGATTCCGGGCACGTCAACTACCAGGGTCATTAGTACCGTAAGTGTAGTACATGTTTTTTGCTCGGGGGGGGGGCGGCGGTGGTCTGCCCCCGCTGTATGGCGAGATCCGGTGCCGACCTTCCGTCAGCTAGCGGGTTTTACCCAAGCAGGTATCTCCCACCTGCGGAGCACCGACCCAGCCGGGACAAGCTCTTAGATCCTAACGGGTCTCCTGGCATGTGTGGTAGTGTAGTGCGTGTAATGTGTGTGTGTGTGTAAGAGGTGAAAATAGAACAAGGAAGAGAAAGGTGAGACCGCGGTCCGTGGCCCGTTTGTTAGTGTACCGCTCCGGCATTCGCCTGGTGTTGATCGGAGAAACCTCGGAAAACTACCGATCAGAGCAGCCGGTCGCTAGCATTCTCCTCCAAACAGCGACTGAATTCGACTTAGCTGACAGGCTAGTGTCAATTATCAATAATCCTGCCACCGTCGGGACTTGAACCTAGTACCTCCCGGTCAGAGGGACAGCAGTGACATTCATATTACGAACTAAGTGATAAAATTAGATTAACCATTAGATCTATTCCGCAGAGTGTCACTTTCAACATTGTTGATTATTACATTGCTTTTGGATCCGTTTGTTGGTATTAGTTCCGTTTGTGGTGAATGTTTTATCCCGGGAGGTGGTAGTGGTCCTAATCCGCTGAATGTTGAATTGAATTGAATTGAATTGAACTGATTGAATGTTGATACCCGGCGCGGACTTAACACGTCGGGTTGTGGGAGATTTCCTCCCTCCAGGAGTCTCCCGGTAGCTGGGCCAAGCTTTTTAGTCTCCAGTCTCGTTTGATAGTGTAGTGGAATAAGTAAGTATAACTGTATCTAAAGAGCAGGATAAGACAAGGAAGAGGAAGAGGAAGGAAAAATCGCGCGCGGTCTTGGTTTGTTTGTTAAGGTACTGCTTTGGAATTCGCCCGGTGTTAATCGGAGAAACTACTGAAAACTTCCGATGAGGGCAGGAAGCCGCTAGGATTCTCCTCCAGACAATGGCTGAATCGCTGTCTAACTATTCTTTGTCTGTCTAGTAATCCTTTCCTCTGTTCTCACCTCCCCTTCCCATCCCTCCCTCCCTACCCTTCCTCTGCACCCCTCTCCTCCTCCAAATTATCTTCTCTACAATATTTCTTCTCTATAATACGTTTTGCAGTCAGAATCCATTTTTTGTGTATCCTTGGAACAAAAAAACAAATAGGTTCACGGCTAAACGTCTCTCTTTCGATTGAGTTTGGGTTACGGTGGCGCCCAAACTGTTCACACGATGTACCACAATAATTGTATCGCCACATCAGAACAAACTTGTGGGCCTCTGTGTTCGAAACGGATATTTTGATTGTTCGAGGCTACTTTACATAAAGCCTCAACCTTTTCGAAATTTTATCCAAAACGGCCTCAAATTTGTTGCTTAAACGTTGTTCTCGAATAGTTTTAAATTATTTAGAATTGTGCAGGTCTCATTTTCGTTAAAATAGTTTATTGTTCGAAAATTGCAAAAGTTCAACACTTTTTCGGCATCTTTTGTACTACAATATTGGAGATATATATTTTTTCGTTAATAAAATCTGTTGTTCAAAGACGGATCGTGAAATAAGGTCATTTGCAGTTTTTCGAAAATACACGTAGTTTGTCGCATTATTTTGCGGGAAGTTTAGGCAATTTTTAAACTTTTTCCTCAATAACAGCTTAACATTTGTTCTTTAAGTATTTGTCTGTAATAGAGAAAAAATGGTAAAAAAATGGTTTTGGTCCAATTTTCGGCAAATCCCCTTTAATTTCGAAATTTTCAAAATCATTGATCATCTTAAAGTAAAATATTGATGATTCAGTTCTTTTTAAAGAAAATCTGTTTTGAAAAGTTAGATAGTGAAAAAAAGTGATGTACAATTTTTTTAAAGACAGTAGTTTTTTCAAAATGTTTACATGAATTCAAAGCAAATTATAAAAAAGTTACATTTTCTCAATAACGGCTTCTAATTGTTTCTTTATTTTTTCCACGGATAAAGCAAATGACGCTTAAAAATGACCCAGATATCATTTTCGCTGAACTCTCCGAATTTTTGAAAATTACAAAAGGTACAAATGTTGCAAGAATGTTTATGCTGTTGATGCACTACTAGTTTGAACAAGAACTCCTGGCGCTCATATGATACACACTCTTTGTCGAGTAAATAATTATACTAGTCTGGTAGGGCAAGATTGAAGAAAATAAATCAATAAAGTAATTTATACTAGTCCCGAAACAGTAGTGGCAAGTGAGATCCAGTGCCAGACACATCATGCCGGACTTGAAGTTTGCCCTCCAGAGATGTCCTGCAAATAGTGGTTGAATTCATCCCATCTAAGTAGCTAGTGTAAAAAATCCGTCACTATTGAGTCTCGACCTGTAGAGCCTCCCGTCAACACAGTTGCTTCTGAGCTATCGAAGCCGAAGACATTTTTCAAACATTTCGATAATATTGTTTGGACTTGATGGAAAGTACCCCGAAAATTAAAAGATTCGTGACACTGACACCATCCTGAACATTGGAAGGAATATTCATTTTGGTAAAACTCTTCGAATTGTTTAGGCTCTAGGGAAGGATATAGATGATCAGCCAGACGGACGGACGGACGGACGGACGGACGGACGGACGGACGGACGGACGGACGAACGGACATTCAGAAGGTTCAAAACACTATCCATATTGAGGATCTCAAAAATATGTATTCTAAGTTATGTATCCGAGAAAATAATATATGATTTAACAAAAATCTAGTTTTAAATTTCAAGAACCAACAGAATGTGTCTTATCGATAAAATATCGGCACTTTTAGCATTAAAAATTCCTTTCTATAATTAGAGTATAGAATAAAGTAAAACTAGTAGTGCTCGTACAACAGCACGTCCTTTGTCACATTTTTAACAGTTACTAAATATTATAATGACGCAATTTCTGTCTATAACTAATCTCAGCAATTACTAGCAAAACTCCAAATGACAAATCGTAAAGTGTGATAATATTTCTTTTAAAACTAATTTCACCAACAGAAATTTGACAGTTAAAATTACTAATCGTACATTCATAAACACCTCCCAAGAAAGAGAAGGAATTCTCAGAATTTCAAACTGTCATGTCGCGACGTTGCCATTGTGGTATTGTGATATGATATCTCGTGGAAGACTAGCAAATTAATACAAACACACATATACAAACATAGAGAGTTACAGACTGACTAACGGACATACAGGTATCCCGAAAAAAAACAAAAAAAAACACATTTTTCCGAGTTAAGGAATCCAAAACTGTGGATTATAAGTTTCGTATAAAAGAAAATAATATATCATGTTTATGAGCAACAAAACTCTCCATTTTTGGTATCAAGAACCAACGAAACAATTTTTTCTGCCAAACTACCGGCACTTTTCGCTATAGCATTCAATAACTTTACCTGTTCAGAGTTTAGGAGAAAGTAAAAATTGTGCACCATAATCCCAACAAATTACGACAGTGGTATCATTGCTTTAAAATCGCAGCCATCTTGTAGTAGAACGCCATTCACATCCGGCGACCTTTCCCGTCTCCCCACGGTCAGATGAGCTCTCCACAAGGTAGCTACTTCTGCGACGAGAATTACGAGTACAAGATGCTCAGTGACATCACATGTGAATTCTTGCAGCAATTTACTTTCCAGGGTTTCTCATATAATTATGTTAAGAATTAAGACTGCCTGAGATGGCTCAAGGCATCCACTGATGTCACTGCAGTTGCTCTGACCGGGAGGACCAAAGTTTCGACTCCCGGCAGTGGCAGGATTTGCGACACTTGTGAGAAAACTAGATCGAATTCAGTCCCTGGAGAATTATAACGGCCGGCTGTTCCATTCGGTAGTTTTCCGTGGTTTCTCCGATCAACAACAGGCGAATGCTGGAGCACTACCTAACAAACGGGCCGCGCGCAATTTTCCCCTTCTCCTGCTTGTTCCATCATCATCCTCACTTACGTACTCACACACGTACATTCATTATACTACCGCACATGTCTAGAAACCAGTCGGAAACGTAAGAGTTTGTCTCGGCTGGAGCGGTGGCCCGCTGGTGGGGGATACCTGGTTGGGGAAAACAATGCAAACCGACGTGTTGATCGGCGCCGGATCTCGCCATCCAGCCGGGGAAGATTGTCGCCATCTCTAACGATAAAATCATGCACTACGCTTAAGTGACTAATGATCATAGTTGTTGACGCGCCTGAAAACCCGAAATAATCAGCATAAATATAAATAGACTTAGAAAGAGGTTCTAGTCGTGGTAGGTAGCGCATTCTTCTTCTTCCGCCTGGACCTGGGTTCGATCCCAGTGATATTTGTAGTAGAGTCAGCAAACCCTCGGCCGATCCGGGTAGCCGTGATCTCTAAGGCGGTCGTGGCCGGTGCCGTGGCGGTCTCAGAGTAAAAGATCGTGGGTTCGAATCCCGCCTCGGGCTTGTCTGTGTCTGTTTCGTGATTGTGTGCGTTTTCTATGTGTAATATGCGTATGTGTCCCCTGTGGTTGGCAATCAGAAAGGGGCATCCGGCCGTAAAACCATTCCCAAATTAGGACAAAAATTATGTTTACGGAAAATCAATAAAAATTGAGCCCACTCTGTAGAAACGAGAAAAACGGAAGGAAGAAAAAAAAAAGGAAGAAGAAAGAAAGCAATTTCTCCACTGGTTTCTATGGAGCTCTCCTACTTTTATTGGTTTATTTCTGAATCGTATTTCTCCTCATTATTATAACTATCGTATACTCGTTAGATCATCTCATATGATTTTCAATGCCTTGGAAGTTGAAGGATGTCTAAACCCTATTAGCAAGTAAATAAATTATAACAAATTAAATAAATAACTGATTAAGCACGCAAGACTTAGTTCAGTTAAGTATACATGAAGACATCTGTGAACGTTTTATCTTTGACCTAACACTTACGTTTTGTAAGCATCACATATCGCAAGCCATTACATTACCTGAACTACTTCATCAAGCAATACAATGTTTTTGATAACTTACAAACAGAGGCTTACCCAGGACTTTGTTCTGGGAAAGAGGGAGTAGGGCTATTGTGCGATTTTCTTAAGGATGGGATGATTTGACAGCTAGTGCTGGCAACACAACTGACGATTCTGTGGCCATTGTGTCCTTGCACTTATTAGACTCTCCTTCCTCCATTCGTTCGTTTGCAGTTGGCTAACTCGTAAATAGTTACGACGCTCCCTGGCTGTGATGTCCTCGTCCGACGAAAATATAGTGCGCCACGAGAAATAATTGAAATTAGGAAGTGCAGAGCTTTGTGCTCTTCTATAAAAATTCATTCTTTTCATAAAAATTACATTGAATTTAGTTTTGATGTAATAAGTATTATGTTTGATTTAAAACCGAGTCTTGAATGTGAGATGCGTACTCGTGACGGTGCACGTGTTTACTTCTCTGAAGTACACGTGATGTTCACTTGTTTTGCGAACTGTCACTTTATCCCATTGTTAAGAAAATCGTTCAATACAGGTCGGAAGTGGTGGCTGGGAAGGATGGAGGGGGGGGAGAAGATAGCATCCAGCCGACTAGATGTTTTCTTATAAACCATTTTTAATTTATATTGAGTATACAATCTATTTTGATTTTTGACTTATAGCTAATATGTATTGTGTAAACAAATATGATAAATTGAATGGCATTGAGTTTCGTCCGTATTGAAAATTAATTGTCTTATTTTATTATACATCAATGGCTTGTGGGGAGGGAATCTGAAGCACCATGAGCCCTCCTTAGATGCTTCACTGTACACAAGGAACTGCATTCCGACAAACATGTTTACGTTAGCAATGGTTTAAATCAATAGGTTTAAATGTTTCCAGATAATGTCTTTTTTATGATCTGATGTCGTATTGATTAATAAAATACACGAAGTAAATTGTTAACACACTTCATAACTTATAACGTGCATTGACCATTTGAAAAACAGTGCATCTCCAATTAACCCTATCAATCGGCAGTTGAACTAAGCTGTTTGAACCCATTCGAACCGCAGTGCTGAGAGGCATCAATCAATCCATTGCTTGCTGACGCATGATATAACCTGAAGCATGTGTGAGAGAGTCAGGGAAAATTGAGGGAAGGAGGGCGAGAAAGCAAACGATCTGAAATAGTCCCAGAGAGACGCAGAAGATGCAAGAGAAGGAGGAACATCCGGCTGCAATGACTAAATATTTCTGTAACAAAGACATTTTAACTCATTCAAAAGCCTTGCCTCATTTCATTATTTTTGCTTTCGCGCGTACTTCGTTAAGAGAAAGTATTGGTAAGCCACAAAGAAAAGTGACGATTTTTAGCTCAAAAATTCGGATTCGGATTCCGTAACACCAGAAAAAAAGAATAATAGTTGTTCTTATGTAGGAAGTTACTTCTAATACTTTAAGTTCCCAGAATCCCCCTTTTTAGGTCCTTGATACCTAAAAATTTGCTTACGGGAAACTCCGTTCGTCACGTCACAACTCTGTATATTGGTCTGTGAAGACTACTTGCGTCTAAACTGATAATTATATTTTCTTCAAAATTGTTATTCCTCAATAGATGTGACCGAGATGAAGTACCTGTGAGTTTAAAACGGGATATTATCATTTTATGAATGTACTGTTATAAATATTATATACGTCTTATTTTTATAAATTCTCAAAATTTTCCAAAATGGCAGAAGTTTTAATTTTGTACGTGTCTTGCTACAACTACAGCATTCAAAACAAAGAGTTTTTTCTTGATAACATTTTCAAAATACAAGTTTTAAATATGGTCAGGTACAGTTTTTCATAATAAATACGAGTATTTTGTAGGAATTAAGAGGCTTTTTTTTTAAACGAATACCTTTTACCACAAAGTTCACCAAAGCTTTTTTTTCTTTCACGAATTTAGTAAAGTATGCTTAAAAAATAGCCTAAGTTCGATTTTCATGTAACTGTTAATTTTCGAAACTGTACGATTGTTTCAACATTTCACGACTAAAATGTTGAAGATAATTTTTTTTATTTTGGAAATCATTTATTTAAAATTAAATATTTATATAATATCCAGTAAAATTATTTGAAGATTGTTGATTTGCATCCGTTCAAGTTTCTTTTTAAGCGTCAACAAGGTTGTCATGCGGACTGAGTCATTGGTATGGAGACGTTTGAAAACATCGATGTCCAAAATTAAGTTACTCAACAATGCGTCACTCCAAAACACATAATTTCAAAAATAAATATTTTCCAATTCAATTTAATTCAATCTTATTAGTAATTTGTTTACAGGATTGTCTTATTACAAATAGACGTTTTTGAGACTGGCTTTAATAACATTAGCTCTCGCGCCCATTTGCTGTGTTTATTTTTTGTATAATAAAGTATAATTCACTGAAAGTTAAAATGATAATAACAACAATTATGAAAACTCGGCCTAATGCTCGAGCGCTCAGGGCCATCTCAAGACGTCAGAGCTTCCTCAATTCGCCGCACAATGGAATGGGAAGGGGGAAGCCCTGAGTCTATGGCGCATGTCCGCGCCACAGGATCAAAATAAATATAAGACCGCAGAGAACAGATGTGAGGATTTTTTTTTTATAAATCCAACGATAAAAGAATGGATTACATTGCCTGCAAATACCTTTGAACCCTTTCCTCGTAGCGTCCAAAAGTTTAGGAAATTAATTTAGGGTATTTTTATATAAGATAAGATATAATAAGGATAATTTATATTTTTATATAAGATAAGAGATTTTAATGAAGAGTAATAGTTTAATTATTTTAAATATTATTTATTGAGTTTTATATTTTGAATGTTTATTTTTATAATTATTATGATTTATAGTGGTAATTAGATTGTTAAACTTAAATAGCTTGTATGTAGAGTATAACATTGAAGATGTTGAGGAGATAATTAATCTTTAGGTAGTTGTGTGATTAATTGAAACCACAAAGAGGTATATTATTGTTAATAATATCATTGAATTATTTATTCCAATTAAGGAAATAAGTTGTACACAAATGAGCTGCTAACTTTTCTTTTTAGCGGTTAAATTCCGTTGATATTTCTAGTTTACATATTTTATAATAAAACGGTATATTTTCATTATACAGAAAATGTTTTAAAATTTATAAATAATTAAGGGTTGAATAATCTTTCTTTTAGGTCGAAACTGGATGCATAATTGCTTCTTAATTGAGATTAATTGAATAATCAATACTTTTTTAATGCAACCCAAATGTTATGTTTAACTATAATCCCTATTCAGCTCATTGTAAAGCGCCTTGATTTCATTCATGGCATAATCCTAGAAGTAAAATGATAGTAAAGAATATTAATGTGAATAGTCATTGAAATCAATGAGGGAATTAGCTGACAATAGTAGGTTATAGAGCGATGCATAAGTAATATATTGAGAAGTGAGGTGTCGTGCAGTTTAGAACAGAGAAATAATGTAGGAAGTGATTAAAGGGTCATAGTGAAGTGACGTGATGTGTAGTGAAGTGAAGTGAAATGTAGTGAAGTGCAGTTGAACAAAACTTCAGTGCGGAGTTTGATTATGATGTTTCTTTTCTTTAAGGTAATTTTAAAGTTTTATGAATTACACAGTTTTATATCATTATTTTTATTATTAATATTATTATTATATAATTTGCATGTTAGCTCTATCATCGTGTTGATGTAATTAGCTGTCACCGGGTTAAGCCCATTTTGCAGTTCAAATAAATTTATCTTATGTCGCGCCTCTCCGCGTGTAAAATCTCTCCTCAAATATGAGGAGACTCCTAGGCAACACCAGGGCATCGGAGACGAGAAATGTCCAAATAAAAAAGGTAGTACAAATAAAACAGCGCTCACTGCATTCAAATATATGTGTAATATAATTGTTTATTAATTATTTCTCTTTTTAACTTTAACATAACTGTGATTATGGGACTTTTTCATTCATAAAGAAAACATCTGAAATATAGAAACATCGTGAACAAAAACATCGATGTTCAAAAACCTCGCCTATAAATCGATGTGTAAAACTTCTATGTTTCTATCAAAAACCATCAATGTTTTAAAAACATCAACATCGATGTCGCATCCTTATGAGAGACATCATTCATATTGTTCTCCAGATTTCTCATCTCTCAGCCATTTTCTCTTCCCTAAACTGATGGGTTTAAAATTCAACTAAACAAGGGCGCCCAAAGCTTTGACCGAGCCTCTAAAGATAATCTTGAAAGAAAACTTCTCTGAAGCTATATATTCATTGAAATTCTGTTCTGGATAATCTATCACGGTGGCGGATCCAGGGAAGGGGGAACTGAGTCCCGCTACCCACCCGAAAGCCATTAATTACAGGTATCTAAAGAGAGAGAATTTCACGGAGAGTGAGGAATTGCACTTTTACTTTAAAAATGTGAAGGATTTGTTAAAAAATATAAATATTCATGTCAAATGCAATCCTCAAGACTCAGTCAACTATATCGCTAAATAACACCTCAATGAAGGGTTCTAGGGCCTTAAACTCTAAACTTTTGAGGCCAAAGACCTTAAAGAAACGTTTATCACATTGCAATATACAGGATGAGATATTCTTGGACATTTTATTAAATTTCTGTCGGTTCGATGCATGTAGATACAACTAATACCACATATACATGGAGTAATACCAAATATATTCCTCCATGACCTATATTTCAATCCTTGGAGTTGCGAGCCATCTTTGTGAGGTCACGTTTGAAGGCTTAGATTCCTCCATCTTATATTTACGCTTTCTGTGTACACAGTGATTTGCACGGACTGACCAGGTTTATTTGCATAATTATTAATGCAAGATTCGCTCTCGCAGCAATAACTGAAAGTAGTATTAATAGTTGCTTGATTGTGATGAAGATCGCTTCTTACGCAATATCTAGTGCAATGTATATGTAGTGTAGTATATGTAGTGCAACCATTCATTAATTTTTTTGTCGTGGACTGTAAGTGCTGTGAACCTAATTGAGGGGGGAACTACTATGTAAACGGACCACATGTTCCTATGTTTCACTTTCACGATATCCGTAGGAAAAATTACAGTGGGGTTTAACATCGAGTTCTCGCACGGGTACGCTAGTGTGTATATATATATATATATATATATATATATATATATATATATATATATATATATATGAATATGAATTTCAAGTCAAAAGATTAAATAGATATTATATATGTACAATAAAGGAAGCATTCTCCATTATACTTATAACCCCCCGCTCTTACGAGGAAAATGTTGGGTGGGCCTCTCTATATATCGCATCAAATAGATCTTACTTTGAGTAAATAATCCGTAAAATCGTGTACGCCTGTGACACAGAAACCGCTATTGGCTTAGTCCAGGAACTAGATACAAATCAGTACATCGAAAAGGAAACGCTTAATTGACTCAAAAACAACACAGAAATTAACCCAGAAATATAATAACTATTTTTACCATTATTATAACAATGAATCGCATTTTTCCACTGCATCCGGGCTGAGGGTATGTACCAGACCGTGTCCCCTGTTTGTGCTTTGCCTCTCTTCACGGTCCGACTCCCGGCCATTATGCGCGCGCTGAAGGTCAGCAGTGCTGCGCTCCGGCGGGCGAAGTATGAATTATTTATTTATTCTTTTATTATTCCTTTCCCACGACGGCAAGCGAGGGCTGCTCTTCTCGGCGCACGTTATATCAGCGCTGGAAAGAGGAGGAACTCGCGGGATACGTCAGTGTCTTTATTGAAGATGGCTGTTTATGCGTATTTTAATGTGACCGAGCACGGCGTCGGGATGTATCTGATGTAACCACGGGCTTACTCAGAATTTTCATCCGGAGGTGGAGGAGCGAAAATAAATTGCATGTAAGTCTTAGTGCGTGAGAGTAAGTAAGAGATGAGGATAGAACAAGGAAGAGAAAGGAAAGATCGCGCGCAGTCCGTGGCTCGTTTGTTATGGTTCTATTCCGGCATTCGCCAGGTGTTGATCGGAGGGAACCACGGAAACCTGCCGATCAGAGCACCCGGCCCATAGAGTTCGTCTCCAGACTGCGGCTGAGTTCGACCTAGCTGACAAGCTAGTGTGGAAAATCCTGCCACCACCGGAACTCAAATTCTAGGACCTCCCGGACGAAAGCAGTGCAGTAACATCAAGTGATACTCTGAGCCACATAAGCCGGCGATTATTTGATCTTTTAATATTGAAACATATAATTTATTTCTCAAAAATGTAATGTATGTTTTACCGTGAAAATGAGTTCTCCGAATATATCCGAAAAATAGTTCTATAACTCACCAGCATTACTGCAAAATCATTTTTTTAAATTATTGATAAGTTACGTAAAATGCAATTTCAGCTTAGTCACGATTTAGTCATCACTTGAAAATCACGAAATTACGTAAAAAACTATTCATATTTGGAAAGAGTGTACATACAACGATACTGAGGGGAAATAAATGACAAAAATATCTAGCTTGAGTATTGAAGGAGTAGAACAATTTCGAAAGATATTTAAAATTGAAAATTTGATTGATAGTGGATAGTTCTGGGAGCAATATGTGGTTCAAAAAACGTAACAGGGTGGTTTTGAAACCGCAAGTGGGTCACAAATGTTAACAACTTCTATGGAAAATGTTTTTACGGAACACCCGAAACTGCACAGTGTGCGGTTTGGACTTGCTAAAACGGTCATATAATTTAGGACCATACCGGTACGGGCAAAAAGATATTTTAATTTTTGAGAATATTACAATGAAGGTATTATTATAAAGTCGTTTGGGCGTGCGGATATATTTTAATATTTTCATAGAGACAGGGAACTTGTGAAGACAAATACGTGCTATATCTTTTAGGCAAGGATTCGTTCATTCGTGCTGTTTGGCGCTTTAACACTTGCGCACCATTCAGTTGAGCCTCAGAGGCGGTGCCATGACGGCGGCAAGATACAGCACAACTGTACGTGCCTCCTAGGAGATCCAGAACAGGCAATTGTGCAAAGAAAGTCGATTCTATTGAACTATCAGATTTCCTAACACTAGAACGCCCAGAGACATCGTTTCCACTGATGGAGCTATTTGCTTAACTGCTATTCTAACTAGCTATTACTTATTAGAATTAACTTAGCTATTCGTTTGGTACTCGTGGTACAGATATTTGTGATTTCGTACCTTTTCAACATTTTCATTTCTTTACGACTTAAAAAATTAAGCACCAAAAGATATATATATATATATATATATATATATATATATATATATATATATATATATGAGGCGACATTACGACTCCTTCGGAGCTGATCCTGTGGCTTTTGTTTAATAAATTTCCAACGAAGTAAAAATGCACTACACTTACGGGACAAATGATCTTTGCCGTTGATCTGCAGGTATCACCAATCAATTGGTCAACCGCTGTATAGGTCGGTCCCGGATCTCACATTCTGTTTAGAGACACCGCCCTTTCCCGTGATGTAGCATAGACAACACACATAGCACTATGTGTTATGACTCACAGCCTCAGTTAACGCTCTCGGAAACACAAAACAATCAAGCAAAAAAAACCCATTTGAAGCAGAAACTTTTTGAAACAAATGAGCCATGAACCGCGCGCGATCGTTCTTTCCTCTTTCTTGTCCTATCATCACTTACTTACACACACTTACATGTATGCATGCACTACACTACCACACTTAGACATTTTCCCTACTGGGGCGGTGTCCCTGCTGGAGGGAGATACCTCGTTGTGGAAAATCGCCTTAAGCCGATGTAGGCGACGGATCTCACAACATAGTGCGGGAGACCACAATTACCTCCCGTGGTAAGACATTCACTGCGCAAACGGGGCTAATGACTTCAGCAGTTGACGCGACCGAAAACATAAATCAATCATTCAATCATTCAATCAATAAATCAACCAATTCAACATCAATCAATCATTAAGAAGGACATGCACTCACAGGCGGAATCACCACATATCGATGTATCGGTTATCACACGAATAGATAAATAAGAACAGGAAAAGCATATTAAATATAAATATGAACAACCACAACAATGGGAGAGAAATGATAAACAAAGCGGGAATCGTAATTAATAACATTACAAGGGAATGTCTACACAAGTGATAACCGGGAAAAGAGAGAAATTTTTTTAAATTAAATTCATTAAAGGACACGTGAGCAATTTCCGTAGGTGCGGAAATAAGTTACCAGAAGTATTATAAAGAAGAAACCAAGGAATAAACAAATCTGGTGTAAAATTACGAAGGTGCAATCAGAAATAGGATCGTGTGCGAGATATCGAATGATATGTGCGGATTCATTCGCGAATCGAACTATTAGAGACTGGAACGGTTTGCCTGTGGCAATCTTCGATCCCTTTCTTCAAAGCCTGAGCAAATTTAAAAATAAATTAGTTTCCTGAATGTTGATATGTGTGTAACAAAAATATTTAATATTATTCAGTAACTATGTATTCTACGTAAATAAGTATTATTATTGTTATTATTATCATTATTTATTATTAATTATGTGCAGTTCAGTGGCGTGAAGTGCAGTGACGTAGTGAAACTGAGGGAAACGAGTGTGTAAGAAAGACATTACAGCACGGTGTTTCGCAGTGGTGTAGAGTGGTGAAGTGGAGTGTTATGAAAGATTGCACGGTGAAATGTTCAAGTTAATTTGTAAAGTTTGTAGATTTGGTAAAGTAGTTAAAATCTGTAACGTGACGTTAGTGTATTCTGCCACCAAGTTCTCCAACTTAATTGCAGAATTATTAATAAATCTAATCTAAAAAAATAGGAGGGAAGAAAAGACACGTTTGTGGAGGGTCTCGCGCAGAATGAGACAGCTGATAAGCGCGCAAGATAAAGAACTCAGACGGATGTATAACGCGGAAGGGGGTCGGAAGAAAAGGTGGGGTTCCTATGTAGTAAAAGTCGAAGTTAAACTTTTGTATATTGTACGTGATAGCATTTGGCGCATATAACGTTTAATTTACGAGTAATAACTTCATTGAGAAGACGTAAAAGCTATAAACAACGCGCAGAGAGAACGGGAATATAATCGCGTGGGTAGGTAAAATGAAAGTTTTTGAAATGAATGCAGCCAAATGGAATTGGAAGTGAACATCTAGACGTTCAAGAATGGAGTTGCTCTACAGAAAAGGGAAGTAACAAAATGGGGGACATTTTGATTTTTTAAATTTAGAAAGAGCAAGGTTGGTAGTAGTTTTAAGAATACTGCATTAATAATTAAAATCGGGAAGTTGGCTATGCATGCAAGGGGGGGGGGAGGATTTTGAAAGAAATATTTTAGAATATAGAAGGGGCTTGAAAAAACAAATGTATTTGTAGAAATTGTTGTTATTAATGGTTGAATTGAGATAGGTGTATGCCGAATATATGTTTACAGCACAATACTATGGCGATATTGTACACAGATGTAAGTATTGTTATTTCTAAAATAGCAACAAGAAGGGTTCACAATCCTTCCTATAGCTTTCGTCACCGAATCTCTGTATAGGCGGCCTATCGGACCTGTAAATAAAAATGTATGATGACGGAACAACTTCGGTAGAACCTTTGAGCTACAATCGGGTAAAAGATTAAATAATAATAATAATAATATTGAGTAGAATAAATATTTAAAAGGTACCAGGCGCTATCGACGTCTCATATGGATTCGCCAATATGCAGTTGGCTTGCCCGGAATCACTAATATAGATAAAAGGAAAACATATTCACAAAGTCTAATGTGGATGTTTCATTGGCGGGGTCATGAGATTCATCTCAGAGAATTACTGTTAATTTGTCGGCGTACAGGTAAATTACAACGCATTGATTTGCTGAAAACCGTAAGTAATTGAAAAGAACTTAGTTCTTTTCGGTTTCAGCACACGAAGAGACATTAGAATTAGTTTATATATCCTGTGCAGTTCTTGCGTCGCAAACTCGATTTACGTAATATAGGGGCTTGTGTCGTGATGTAAGAGCACAAAACTCTCTGAACAACAAAAACTTATACCAGAAGTTCACATTACATTTACACACTTATGTTGTGAAATAGAATATTAAAATCAATGTGGTAAGTGTCAAGCAAAAATATTGGCGTGGTCATAATCGGCAAAAATATAGTTTTTTACTATTAAAAAATGACACTTTGAATTCAACATGGCGTGCAGTTTGAGACGCCACATCTGTATTGCATATACCTCCTTCACACTTTGGCTATCTAACGATCAATATACAACAAGAATTAGCTGTGTACTCATTCTCAAATGGCATAGTTTTTTTCGACACATTCAAAAAATTGTGCAGCGCAACGCAGACATCTTCAGACCGCTATACTTGCGTTTTCCTGTTCCATACAACACTGGCTAACTTCTCAAAACATTTCAGCTTTCAGCGTTTCATACGTGAATTTTCTTGCCGGCTGTCGCTCCATCAGGGTTGAGGTAAGCAAGGTAGACGAAGGAAAGATCGCACGCGGTCCGTGGCCCGTTTGTTAAGGTACTGCTCCGGCATTCGCCTGGTGTTGATCTTAACCATCACACGGAAGCATACCTTACAAACGGGCCACGACCCGCGCGCATCTTTCCTTCCATCTTCCTTGTCTATCCTCTCCCTACACTAGCATGCCCCACCACACTCCACACCAAGCGGGAGACGGTGGGAGCTTAGAGCTCTTCCCGGCTGTGAGATGGTAAGATCAAACACAGGCGAATGCCGGAAAGCATACGCTTAACAAACCGGCCACGGACCGCGGCGAATCTTTTTCCTTCCCTCTTCCTTTCCTATTCCTCACCCCTTACACTAGCAATAGCACCACACTCCACACATGGCGGAGACCGATGTGGAGCTTAGAGCTTTCCCGGGCTGTGATGTTTAGATTCCAAACACCAGGCGAATTCCGGAGAAGCAGTACCTTAACAAACGGGCCACGGACGGCGCGCGACCTTTCCTTCGTCTACCTTGCTTACCTCAAAACTGAGAGCGGAGCCGGCAAGAAAATTCACGTATGAAACGCTAGAAAGAGCTGAAATGTTTTGAGAAGGTTAGCCAGTGTTGTATGTCACTGAAACGCCAAGTTTAGCGGCCTGTAGGGGTCTGCCTTTGCGCTTCACAATTTTTTGAATGTGGCGAAAAAAAAACTATGCCATATTTAGAACGCGTACACAGCTAATTATTTGTTATTATTTGCGCTTAGATAGCCCAAATGTGCAGGAGTATACTGCAATACAGATGTGGCGTCTCAAACTGCACCGCCATGTGAGATTCAAAGTGTCATTTTTTAAAGTAAAAACTATATTTTGCCGATTATGACCACGCATATTTTTGCTTGACACTTACCACAATTGATTTTAAATTCCATTCACAACATAAGTGTAAAAGGTAATGTGCACTTCTGTATAAGTTTTGTTGTTCAGAGAGTTTTGATGCTCTTACATCACGACCAGCCCCTATAATTTACGTAAATCAGATTTTGCGACGCAAGAACGCAAGAATATTATAAAACTAAATTCTAATGTCTCTTCGTGTGCTGAACCGAAAAGAACTTAATTCTTTTCACTTACTTACGGGTTTCAGCAATCAATGCTGTTGTAATACCTGTTCGCCGACAAATTAACGTAATTCTCTTGAGATGGATTCTCATGGACCCCGCCAATGAATTATCCACATAGACCTTTGTAATATGTTTTTCCTTTTATTCTATATTAGTGATTCCGGGGCAGCCAACTGCATATGGCGAATCCATATTGAGACTCGGAGCGCCTAGGTACCTTCTTTAAATACTTAATATACTCCAAGTATTATTAATATTTAATCTTTTACCCGACTTCGTAGCTCAAAAAGTTCTACCGAAGTTGTTCCGTCATCATACATTTTATTTACAGTCTGATAGGCCGCGCCTATTACAGAGATTCGGTGACGAAAGCTATAGGAAGGATTGTGAACCCTTCTTTGTGCTATTTAGAAATAACAGATACTTACATCTGTTTTACATACGCCAAGATGTGCTGTAGAACACATATTCCGCATTAACCTATCTCAATTCAACCATTAATCACAACAATTCTACAATACATTTGTTTTTTTCAAGCCCCTTCTGTATTCTAAAGTATTTCTTTCAAAAAATTCCCCTCCCCCTTGCATTGCATAGGCCAATTCCGCTTTAATTATTAATGCAGTATTCTTAAAACTACTTACCTACCTTGCTCTTTCTATATGAAACAATCAAAATGTCCCCCATCTGTGTTACTTCCCTTTTCTGTAGAGCAACTCCATTCTTGGCGATCTAGATGTTCATTTCCAATTCCATTCTGGCTGCATTTCATCAAAAAACTTTCATTTGTACCCACACACGCGATTATTTCCCGTTCTCTCTGCGACGGTATTTGGTAGTTTTTACGTTTCTCAATGAAGTTCAATACTCGTAATTTAAACGTTATATGCCCCAAATGCTATGACATAGAAGTAGTACAAACAGTTAAACTTCGACTTTTATACATCGGAACAGCGCCTTTTCTCCGACCCCCATTCGGTTATTCATCCCGTCTGAGTGCTTAATCTTGCCGGCTTTATCAGCTCGGTCTTCTGTGCTGAGATCCTCACAACTTCAAATGTAATACCCATCCCCAAGGCCATTCCAAAAGAATCTATCCAAACTGAACTACAACCCATTAGCCTTCGTCCCACTTTATCAAAATCCTGAAAAACTAATCTTAAAAGACTAAATTCCCATCCTGATTAAAACTCAAACCAATCCCAATCACCAATTTGCTTCCACTAATAATGTTGAACTTCTCATCAATTATTAAGAATCACGGGGCATACACGGCATTTCAAAAAAAAAAAAGACATACAATAGTTACCTTTTCTAGACATTTGCGAAGCTTTTGACAGAAGTGTGGTATCCTGGTTAATAATTCAAACTTAAGATCGGTACCCCTAACTATTTAATTAATACAATTAATAGCTTGCTCCAAAATAGAACATTTTCAGTTACATTAATAATCACCACCAATCCCGCAGAATTATGCTGGATTACCTCAGGTCACCGACTGTCCCCCACGCTTTCACATATACCACAGTCCGACATTCCCATAACATCACACACGCACATCCCCAATCGCCGATGACACCGCAATTCTCATGTCTAATCTTAACTAATCAAATCTGTTAAACAAATTCAAAACATTTAAATAAATGAATGAATGGTCTTCAAATGGAAAATCCAAACTAAATTCCTACCAAATCATGCGCCAAATATTCTCATTAAGGAAACATTTTCACCCCAATGACCACCACTCAGAATAACATAACCCAATTTTCCATGGATGTCACACAATGAATCTGTTATTACCTAGGGTGAACTTATACCAGACTAAATTGGAAAAATCACATAACAGTAAAAGCACAGCAAGCCAAAATAAAATTGAATTCAAACTAAAGCCACTTTTGTCTTTAAAAATTTTTTTCCGCCCAAAAATTATAAGCTCTCATTAAACAAATTCCATCACCATCTATAAATCAATAATTAGACCCTAATTGCTTTATGCATGCCTATCGGGATCAATGCTCTCAAAAACTAATATAAATAATTACAGATCATTCAAAATAGTTTCCTCAACTTGCTACTCATGCCCTGGTTCATCACAGAACATTCAAGCTGCATAAAGAATTTAATTTACCTCCTCTACTTTACATTCGCCGCTCCTATCTAACCAATTTCTTCCCAAAATCAAAACAAATACCCAACCCACCCACTACGGCCAACCACCCCACCTATCAGCTTCCCAACAAGAATAAAAAAAAATATCCGATTAGATTCATTCCTCAGCATATTTTCAGAAGTCAATTAAATCACAGAGGTGCTCGGTGAGTTCCTATATCATGTATGTAAGTTAGATTTAGTTGTATAAGATTAGCATTTAATTAAATATTAGTCATAAAAAATAACATTGATGATGTGTATAATAATACTAACATGTATATTTCGTTCACTAATAAAGAATATTATTTAAAAAATAAAAAAAAATTAAAAAATCCTCCACAACGGTCTCTTCGTCCCTCCTATTTTTACATTAGACTTCTTATATTCTGCAATTAAGTTGGGAGAACTAACTTAACTTACAGAAAAATTAACAACTTTTGACAAATCTTACAAACCTTTCAAATGATTCAACCACACTTTCATTCCACCCGCACTGCAAACACTGAGCCTGTAATGTTCTTTTTTAAAACACCTCGTTTCCTCGAGTTTCACCAACGTCACTCATTCACCGCCACTACACTGCACATAATTAATAACAACTAATATAATAATAACAAAATCTACTTAATACATGAATACATAGTTCCTGAATAATATTAAGTATGATTTTTTACAACATATCAACATCAGGAAACTAATTTATTTTGAAATTGCTCAGGCTTTGGAGAAAGGGATCGCAGATTGCAAGCAAAGCGTTTCCAGTCTCTAATAGTTCGATTCAGCAATGAATGCACATATCATTCGATATCTCGCACACGATCTATTCTGATTGCACCTTCGTATTTTACACCAAGATTTTGTTTATTCCTTGGGTTTCTTTTATAATACTTCTCTTAACTTATTTCCGCACCACGGAAATTGCTCACGTCTTTAAATGAATGTAATTAAAAAATTCCTCTTTTCCCGGTTATCACTTGTGTAGACATTCCCTTCAATTTATTTAATTACGATTCCGCTTCGTTATTCATTTTCTCTCCCATTGTTGTGGTTGTTCATCATTTATATTTTAATATGCTTTTCCTTTCGTTATTATCATATTTCGTGTGATAACCCACCACACATCTGATATGTGGCGATTCCCCTGTGAGTGCATGTCCTTCTTCTATGAGTGATTGATGTTGAATGGTTGATTGATTTGATTTGAGATGATTGATTTTGTTTTCGTCGCTCAACTGTTGAAGTCATTAGCCCGGTCGTTCGCAGGTGAATGCTCTTACACACGAGAAGTATTGGTGTCTCCCGCACTATTTTTGTGAGATCCAGTCGCCTACATCGGGCCTTAGGGCGATTATTCCACATACGAGGTATCTCCCTCCAGCGGGACACCCCCCCAGTAGGGAAAGGTTCTGATGTGTGTAGGTGTTAGTGCATGCATACATGTAAGTGGTGTAAGTAGAGGGATGATAGGACAAGAAAGGGAAGAACGATCGCGCGCGGTTCATGGCTCATTGTTTCAAAAAGTTCTGCTTCCAAATGGTTTTTTTTTTTGCTTAATTGTTGTGTGTTCCGAGAGGCGTTAACTGAGGCTGTGAGTCATAAACCACATATTGCTATGTGTGTTGTCTACTACATACGGGATAGCGGTCTGCTCTAAACGAATGTGAGATCCAGACGACATATACAGCGGTGACCAATTGATTGGTGATCCCAGATCAAACGGCAAAATATCATTTGTCCGTTAAGTTTTGTAGTGCATTTTTACTTCGTTGGGAATATATTAAACAAAAGCCACAGATTCGCGCCGAAGGGTTCGTTAAAGTGTCGCCTCCTAGGCGTTATAAGTAAAAACCATATATATATAGATATATATATATATATATATTATATATATATATTATATATAGTATATATATATTTGGTACTTAATTTTAATCGTAAAGAAATTGAATGTTGAAAGGTACGAAATCACAATATTGTACCACGAAGGTACAAACGAAGGCTAGTTAAATTCTAATAAGTAATAGCTAGTTAGAATAGCAGTTAGCAAATAGCTCCATCAGTGGAACGATGTCTTGGGCTTCTAGTGTTAGGAATTCTGATAGTTCAATAGAATCGACTTTCTTTGACAATTAGGCCTGTTCTGGACTCTCCTAAGGATGGCACGTACAGTTGTGCTGATATCTTTGCCGCCTCTGCACCGCCTCTTAGGGCCTCATCTGATGTGCGCAGCGTTAAAGCGCCAAACACACGAAGAACGAATCCCTTGCTAAAAGTATATCGACGTATTTGTTTCTTCACCAAGTTCCCTGTACTCTATGAAAAATAATTAACATATATCCGCACGCCCAACACTTTTATAATACCTTCGATTGTAATATTCTCAAAAATATGAAATATCTTTTTGCCCTACGGGATTGATCCTAATATAAGGGGGACCGGTTAAAAGCAAGTCCAAAACCGACACTGTCGCAGTTTCGGTGTCTTAAAAAATTTTCCATGAAGTGTACATTTTGACCCACTTGATGCGGTTTCAAAACCACCGTGTTACGTTTTTTGACCCATTATTTCCAGAACTATCCACTATCCAACAAATTTCAATTTTAAATACTTCGAAATCTTTACTCCGTTCAATACTCAAGCTGATATTTTTGTCATTTATTTCCCCTCCAGTTCGTTGTAATGTACCATCGTTCCAAAATGAAAGTTTTTTTACCGTAATTTCGTGATTATTCAAGTGATGACTAAATCGTATAAGCTGAAGATTGCAGTTTACGTAACTTATCAATATATTAAAAAGTGATTTTGCGTACTTTGCTGGGAGTCTATAGAATTTTTTATTTCGGATATATTCGGAGAACTTCATTTTCACTGTAAAAACATTACATTACATTTTTGCGAAATAAATTATTATGTTTGAATATTAAAAGATCAATAATCGCCGCTTTATGTTGCTCCAGAGTATCACTTGATGTACGCACTGCTTTCGTGCCGGAGGTCTAGATTTGAGTTCCGGTAGTGGCAGGAATTTTCCACACTGACTGTAGCTAGGTCGAAACTCAGCCGCAGTCTGGAGACGAAACTCCTATGGCCGGTGCCTGATCGGCAGGTTTCCGTGGTTCCCTCCGAATCAACACCTGGCGATGCCGGAATAGAACGCATAACAAACGAGCCGGACTGCGCCGATCTTTCTTTCTCTTCCTTTTTCATCCTCATATCTACTTACTCTCACGCACTAACCACTTACATGCAAATTTATGTCGCTCTCCACCTCCGGAATGAAATTCTGAGAAGCCGGACATCATTTACATCCGATTGCCGTGCTCCGTCACAGTTTAAATACGCATAACAGCCATCTATCATAAAGCACTGCGTATCTCGCGAGTCCTCCGTCTTTCCAGCGCTTAAGTATAACGTGCGCGCAGAAGAGCAGACCCTCCCCGCTTGCCGTCGTGGGAAAGGAATAATAAAGATAAAAAAGTACATTACTTCGCCCGCCGGAGCGCAGCACTGCTGACCTTTCAGCAGCCGCGCAAATGCCGGGAGTCGGACCTGTGAAGAGAGGCAAAGCACAACAGGCACGTCGTCGGTACATAGCCTCAGCCCCGTGCAGTGGAAAAATGCGATTCATTGTTATAAAATGCGTTAAAATAGTTATTATATTTC
The DNA here is from genome assembly GCA_017312745.1 of Gryllus bimaculatus. Classification (NCBI taxonomy): domain Eukaryota; kingdom Metazoa; phylum Arthropoda; class Insecta; order Orthoptera; family Gryllidae; genus Gryllus; species Gryllus bimaculatus. The sequence goes on along the minus strand of BOPP01000256.1, from coordinate 587,232 downwards.
TGGGTTAGTTCTGTGGTTTTTGAGTCAATTAAGCGTTTCCTTTCGATGTACCTTATTCTATCTATTCCTGGACTAAGCCAATAGCAGTTTCTGTGTCACAGGCGTACACATTTGACGTCTTATTACTAATAGTAAGATCTATTCATGCGTATAGTAGAGAGGCCCACCCAACATTTCCTCGTAAGGCGGGGGTATCAGTATAATGGAGAATGCTCCTTTATGTACATAATAATATTATTAATTTTTGATTGGATTATTATATTATATATATTATATATATATATATATATACACACACCTAGCGTACCCGTGCCGAAAATATGTTTAAGCGTGCACTAGGTAAATTCCTCTCGCGTCTGCCAACAGTGACTATCCCTGTAGTGAAATAGGAACATCTGTGGTCCGTTACTACATAGTAGTTCCCCCTGCCAATTGGTTCACAGCAACTTACAGTCCACGACCCAAAGAATTAATGTAAATTGAGTTGCCACTACATATACTACCATACATATACCATTGCACTAGATACTTGCGTAAGAAGCGGATCTTTCACAATCCAGCAACTATCTAATACTCACTTCCTCAGTTAATACTATGCTGCAGAGAGCGAACTCTTGCATTATCAATCTAATTATGCAATATTAAACCTCTTCAAGTCCAGATCAACATTCACATCACGTGGTACACAGAAGCTTTATATAAAGCTAGACTGGAGAAATCACTAGGCCTTCAACGTACATCACAAAGATGGCTCGCAACACAAGGATTGAAATAATCAGTCATGGAAGGAAAACTATTGTATTTCTCACTCCATGATATAGGTGGTAGTTGTTCTGTACTCACATGCACGTGAACCAGACAGGAATATCTCGCTCTTGT
>BOPP01000256.1:566588-580828 GCA_017312745.1 Gryllus bimaculatus | reverse complement strand
ACGACAATGTTGTTACGCCTTGAAGTGTGAATTATGAAATGATATGATGATGATGGGGGGTGAAGGGACAATCACAAATACGGTCATATCTACGCAGGACTGGTACCTGCTGCCTCCTCGGAACAGACGATGCCTGTGACAACTGTCTGCGCCATTGGGCCTACTACTACAATAATAATAATAATAATAATAATAATAATAATAATAATGTTGTTGTTTTGTGTTGTCTTAAATTCAAACTCATTAATTTAAAATTTGTCTGTGCCTCCTAAATAACGGAAAAGGACTAGTTTTGTAGTTGTATACTTGATACATCATTAGTTTATCACACATTTGGCATATATTTATGAGTAAGGATATTTTAAGATATGTGAAACATATTTGATTTTCCATATCCGTTCATTGTATCAGTTCAGTTAGTATTTATTCCTTAACAGCCACATGTCAATCAGTAGAGAAGTGAACACGTTGGATTTTTTCATCTTTGTTGTGGAAAGGAGTTATTTTTACAATACGCGTCATATTATAATAAATAAATAATTCTCTTCTAATTCAAAGTACTTGTTGCAAGTTATGACTGTTCCTTGAAGAAGAGAGTATATGTGGGGGTGGTAGAAGTTTCGTTTGAGATAAGGAATCCTTGACGATCTACTGACCGGGAGTAGAGGCTCAGGGCATCAACTAATGTCAGTGCAGTATCCGTAACCGAGTCCCACTGGGGCAGGAGTTTGGCACGAGCTGCATAGCTAAGTGAAGTTCTATCTGGAGGGGAATTCTAGAGGCCGGGTGCTCTGATCGGTATTTTTCCGTGGTTTCTCCGATCAGCACGAGGCGAATGCTGGGGTAGTACCCTAACAAACGGGCACGGACCGCGCGCGATCTTTCCTTACTTTTCCTTGCCCTATCCTCTCCCCTTACTTACACACACACACACATGCCCCACACATGCCCCTCTCCCCTTACTTACACACACACACATGCCCCACACATGCCCCTCTCCCCTTACTTACACACACACATGCCCCTCTCCCCTTACTTACACACACACACACACACATGCCCCACACATGCCCCTCTCCCCTTACTTACACACACACACATGCCAGGAGTCCAGTCAGGAACATAGAGCTTCTTCCAGCTGGAGCGGTGCCCCACTGGTGGGAGATACCTGGTTGAGGGAAAACCCTGTTAGCCGCCAGTTGTTCGGCGCTAGATCTCACCATCCAGCGGAAGTTCATCGCCACGAAGGAAAACATGCATTACAGTTACGGGACTAATGACCTTAGCAACTGACGCGCCCGAAAACACTAATCAATAAAAAATCGAAAATCTACTGCCCTTTTGATGTCTTTAGGCACCTCTGAGTATTGATTGTTTCCGGTTAAAAAGTGCCTTCTCGAACAATGTACTAACAAAAACGGTATAGGAAGCTTGCGCCAGATTCCTTCCGAAATTTCTAAGTAACAGGACAAGATCGTGAAAAAGGAATAGTTCCCCTTTAATACCCGGCGAAAGCAACCAAGTTGCCACCCAACGCCCAACACGTTCTACGGTCGTGCAGTGGCAGTGTACCAGCCAGTTACACGGAGCGGTGTAATTATTTGACCAAGCGCAACGGTTTTGCAGAGTGTCGCCACAATGGATTAGGATTGGATGACACGAGAAAAACCTGCGCTATCCAGGATTCAACGACCTTGACACTGGTCGAAGGAAAACTACCGGGAGGTTTGGAGCTTCGCGTCCTTGTGACGTCGTTTAGGACTACATGGAATACTTACACGAAGAAATTGTTTGTGAGGCACCGGATGAGTACGTTGACGAAAAAGCTGAAAGTAGATCGGCGCCAACTTGCTAGATTTTCACCAGGAGAGGTGGCTCAGGGTTTCAATTGATGTTATTGCAATGCCTATGACCGGGAGGTTCGAGGATTCGAGTGCTGACGGAGGCAGGAGTTTCAGCTTTAGCTACAGAGCTAGGTCGAATTCAGTCGCTGTCTGGAGGAGAATTCAAGTGGCCGGCTGTTTTGACCGGTAGTTTTCCGTGGTTTCTCCGATAAACACCAATCGAATGCCGGAGTAGTACCCAACCAAACGGGGCATGGACCACGCACGATTATTCCTTTCCTTTCGTTGTCGTTCCCCCTTAAACACACACTTATTCTGACATGCACTACACTACCACACATGCCGGAAGACCGAACAGGAACACAGAGCTTGTCCTGGCTGCGGCGGTGCCCCGCTGGTGGGAGACATCTGGATTGTTTTTGCAGATCCATCCAGAAGATTCTAAGAAATTTCTCTAAAAAGTGATTCTTTATATTTTTAACCAATAAAACGCGATTTGGGTAACTTAACACACCCACAGAGCTGATCAGTAGATAATGCGATTCCTCTCGACAGTTGCCCAACGATTGGCACATATCTTAGCGGATTACTGGGACATTGTGGATGATGCCTAAAGAAAAAAACGTGAATTTTATGATTTCAATACATCTGCGAGTAAAAAATTCGTGATCATTTTTTTTGTAATATTAATACCTAACTTTTTAAGTATTACCAGATATCAACTAAACATAATCTTGACATCATGAAATTGAAAATTGAAATTATTTTGTTGAAGATCAGAAAAGGCCGTATATTCTTAACCTGACCTTGTTATATTCATACTGTTATATACACATAAAATGAATTTATGTGATCCTGTTATTTTACTTGAATTGCCTGCCTTTTACCTCCTCTGCCTTCTCCTTGTGTTGCCATCAGTTGTAGAACGAGAATCGAACCGCTCTGCTTTGTACTCATTGATTCATAGATTAACGGGTCAGAACCGAACACGAAAAATGAACGAAAACAAAAGGTGTGTCAGCGAGTCTATCTTAACGTCACCAGTAGGTTCAAGCCTCGCTCTCCAGCTACATCAACGGAAGGTCGCTGTTTCAGTTCACAAAATGTCGCTTGTAACACGCGCGCGAAACAACACGTTGGAACAGCATCGTTTGCAGTGGGTTTAATAATGCTCAACCGAGAGTTGATATATTTTAGTGATGCATTGTGGATTTGTTTTGTACTTAATTCGTATTTTCATAAATATTAGATAAATAGTGTTCCTTATATAAGCTTAGATCGTTCTTCAGGTATTTCTCGCACACTTTCTGTTGACTCTTTGTTTAGCACTCCGTGTTAGAAATGATCACAATCTGCCGGGCAGTGGTTCCTAATATGAATTATATAATTTTTTAATTTTCATGTGATATATGGAGAGCATTGTAGAAAAAATGGCATATTTTCGTGTAGCATTATAAGCCACGACGAATAAAGAGAAAAATATATACTGCGCGTTATAATATACTTTACCTGTGTAACCGATAGTTTGTGCTTTGAGTTCAAAGATGTGACCCTTAAAGACTGGTGCAAAAAAAGTGAATTAAGTACTACCGATATTTCTCATTTATCGCCTAGTGATCAGCGAGTGGGTTTCAAAAAAACCCAAAGTGATGCTATTTCGTGCTTGAATAAACCGTTACGAAACATCGTTCAGCTGAATTTCTACCATTTTGCACGTACGATGTTGATTTGCAGAGATGATTGGAGGTCGAAGTCTATGGAAAAAGAATAACCTGTAAGTAGTGAAACCAATACTAAAGTTTAATGAATAGGCTTCGTGAGCGGTAGAATTGTACCACGCTGATAGCTATATTCGTGCATTGTCATCAAGGGCCAAATACTCTTCTCTTGTGAAGCAATCTGGAACGTTTATTGGCGAATTGTGCGAGGTTTATTATCATTGTGAATGGTTTATTAGCGAGTGGGTCTAAGGAGCTAGAGGAATTTGGAACGTTAACTGTGAGTTGTCAATTATATTCTTGTTGTAGATAAAAATTTATAAAACATATTCTGATGTGCTACATATTCTGATGTGCTATTCTAAATTTACAAAACAAAGGTTAATTCAAGTTAGCATTTATTTCCAAGTGGTGCATCTCTAGTTTTGGATAACAAAGTGTAGGTTCGTTTGAGGTGTGTGAAAATTTGAGTACATTTTGCGTGGAGGCACGGGCCAGGGCCCTATTATTCCCATACAACGTGGTGGGGACCATTACAGTGGCGCGCTCTAGAGCATCACCTTCTTACACGAACTAAAATACAAACTGCTACCGACGTTATTTAAAACTTGCGTGAGTTCTCGGGACGCAAACATACGCGCTTGATACAAACGATCGCGCCGCTATTCGCGCTACCTTTTCTTTCATGCGTGTATTATTATGAATAAATTAATTTTAGAAGATAAACACTTAGTATTTAACTTCTTTTGTAATTTATTTCAGAAGTCGCTCATAATCAAAGTGTATTCGTATTTCTTGACCAATTTTTATGTTCGAAAGATGGAGAGCTTTACCAGCAGCTGTATCCGGCGTCACTAGCGCATCCTATAGTAGTAACCTCTAGCTTTGTCCCCAATTTTGATGGAGAGTTCCCGGGCCCTGGCACGGGCGAGAATATTCGTGCTGTTTTAGCACTCACTCGTTATATCGTGCGACAATGTCTCTGATTCCTGGTATTCCGATTACCGAGTTCGTCGGTTGCTAGTGACATCCAGCAGCAAAAATGTTGCTACTAAGTGTGTGGTCAGAGAGTCGTGGAGCAGCAAAAAAAAAGGCTGTTCTGATGTGACACACGTAAATAATGAAGCGACTTTCTTCCTAGCATGACGTTGCAAGCGACGACGCACTGACGTGATGACGTATAAGATAGTCATCACTAACGGGCGGATTTTAATGAAATGTCATTTTTTCTTTTCAATTTAGAATAATACCGTTTAGTGTATACAATAATTTTGTTATGACATAAGAAAACATGCATAACTTTATACTGCATATTTTGCATTTTTCGTTTTTTCCGTCTATTAGGTCATTTATTAGCTTTTTCAGTCATTTGTAATGCATTTTCGCTGATTTCATTGATTTTAAACTAAAGACAGATATTTCCTGGTAAAGAACAGTCCAAACTAAATGTTTGCAAAAGTGAGTTCACTTGAACGAAAGGAAGAAGCCTCGATTACATCAGTAACATAATTGTTACTTGTGGATGTTGTACATCCAACAACTTCAGATGTTCATCCGAACTGGTTTTGATCACATTTTTACGAAATTTTTTGTGTATTTGTGGAATTTTAAAAACATTTTAAGAGCACTTTATTGATTATTTTTGGCGATGTTCTAGGTCACGAAAATCCACTCCTGAGTCATAACATCAGGTACAAGAAATAGCGAATTAAATAATTATATATTTGTATTTTTTAAGTCGAAACGTTTCTATTGTTTTTGTGTTTTTGCCGAGTTGCTTTTGACCAAATTATAAATACATCTTACACCACCTGACGCTGTATTATTTATTTTCTGCACGCATTTAAAACCAATGTTACTAATTATAAATGCGGTCAGAAATTGAAAAAAAACCATTCAGCCTCTAATCATATGAGAAACGTTTATAGTTTAGTTGGATACCCTCGATAGAAATCTATGCAGCCTCCGATCGTGTAGGCTGTGTTTATAGTTTTGTTAGACGCTCAGGGACTCAACGAAATATAAATAAAATGACACTGTTTGCATTTTGACTAAAATTTCCAAATGCTTCATTGTGTTATTCCGCATACTGCGCGTACAGACTAAATTCTCATACTCAGTGCGTCACTGCTTAAGATACAGCTGCAATAGGTCAGCTAGACTCCAAGGAAGAAGCCGCCCGACTTTAAATATTTGCTGCATCCCACTTGTTGCGGGATGTAATTGCTACATTTTTTTATGTTCTTGGTATGTAAAGAAATGTTCTGTGTATTCGTAGATAGTACATTACGTTATTGTATTGGTGAGGAATGTTTTTCATGTTATACGAGAATACAGTCGTCTCCGGTTACAGTGAATTTTCTATTATAGTAAATCCAAGTAATTGGTCCCGTTTCACTAACATTATAAATAAGCATAAGAAGATTCGGTTATAGTGAACACTGAACATCGGCAATACCGAACGTAGGAAGTACGTACTAGAAATTACGTCCCCTCTGGAAAAAAATATATCGCTTCAGTGACACAAATTCCAATAGTAGGCAGCTTGGAAAAAATATCGCCGGCGAAAAGTCATAATCCAAGAAGTCTTTCGTGAGGTGAAGGCAGTGGACAAATAGGATCTCCTATGTTATTAGGCGAGTAAAAAGGCCTTCGGAGAGTAGGTCGATGTTCCAACAGTGTAAGAGGCATTAAAAAGGGTCAAGACTGCATTAGGATTCTTAGAGGCAGTGGACAACGCAGAACCAACTATAGAGAAAGCACGAACTTGAGAAGAATGTAGAGAAATTATTAATGAAAAATATACAAAATAAATAATTAAAGGTTATTTCTAAGGTCAAATAAAGATACTGATATTCTCAGTTGCTGTTAGTAATGTATTTTGTTGTATCTATAGTAATAAAATCAATAATTATGGAGAAATTCTGTTTAATTTTTACATCGGATATAGTCAACCTCTGATACAGCGAACCAAAAATGTTAGTCCCTAGAAGTTCAGTATAACCGAAGTAGACTGTAAATAACTTTTTGTCCTTGCGTGCGTGCGAGCGACTTTCTGCATTTTGTGTGGTTTTGTTCAATCGCATTTTCTGGCTATAGGCCACAATTATTTTACAAATTGTATTCACCGAATGATTCGAAATTGCCTTTTGACCCCTAAAAATGATCTGCGTTGCAATAAGTCGTGTGCGACTTACTGTTCTTTCTGAAATCTTAAGCATACTCCCGACTAAAAAAAAAAGTACCAGAAAGTGACAAAACTTTCGACACACACGACCAGATAGAGACAGTTCGGCTTTACAAAGGGGAAACTTTCCCTTATCCAAAGCAATACGCTGGGGAACTGAAAAAGTGTTGACACTTTTTCTTTTCGGGGTGGTTCCATTGACATTTCAACATTGAGGTGAGGTTTTAGAAACAACCTTACAAACATTTAACTTGTAATACGATACATGATGATGCCTGGTTCGCCCAGGCATCAATCTTTTCACAGGAACACTGCCGGTAAAACGAATACAAAATTATGGATCTGTTCTGAATTTAGATCCGAATAAAATCAGACATTTTCATAATGTTGGTGATGAAATTTCATTGTGCAAGTCAATAAGTGGTTTTTAAAGCAATTCGTAAAATGATTAAAGAAGCTGTCCATTTGCTAAGTCAGTAATTTTTCGGCGGAAAACCTTTAAAATTGATAATTGAATATCTAAACAAATTTCGTACGAACTACAAAATTATTTAAATTTATTTTCGTTTAATCATTCATCAAGATTACATCAAGATGAATCACATATGTTAGTCACATGCTGTATTGCTTTCCCCGACGATTTTCATGTATTACATTACTATAAATTACGTAATAAATCAACATTTTTAATAGTTTATTTTTTTCTATGAATATTGGAAATTCTTTCTTAAATTGAAACAAATTAACATTTTAGTTTTGAAGGTCATTTTCGTTTTAAAGTTTGCAATTGTGCTGTTAGTCATATGATAAAATAAGTATAATAATGTGCAATTAAATTTCGCGTTGTTGTTTTGTTTTTTTCAGTTTATTGGTTTCGTTATTTTGCATTTCGAAGTTGCAATATATTTTTCATGTGCTTATTTTTATAGAATTCAATATTCGAAGCCGTATATAAACTATACGTTAGTCACAATGGAATAATCAGTTCTATACACGACATTCACTCTTCATAATAACGTGTGCATTATTGTGCGCTTGGCACTAAAAGTGACATATATACCTTATGCATTCATTATCGTGTGGCAGCAAAATGATAGAATGTTCAAGTGGATAATGTATTCTATCGTAAGGCAGTATTTCATAACCTCTAACTCTTCGTATAGTTCATACAGTGTCTAAAGAGGAAACGTAAAAACTTCGAAAATAAGCTCTTAAGACAATTGCAAGCATATTAGGTCTAATGCACTACTTGGACATTCCGTGGACGCTCCTTGAAAAAACACGTTCTATGCAAAAATTGGCACTGTAGAAACAAACATTCCAGAAAATTTTTATTGTTGATTGTTTATTATTTACAAAAGAAATGAATGCATTGGCTTAGAAAGCTAAATTTAACCCAGCAATTAAAAGCTTCCCAATTTATACAATTCGACTGCTTTTTTTTTATTTCTGTGGCAATTCGTTTCACATCCAGCGATTGATATATTAGTGTTTCTGCAAGCCTCAACTGATAAGTCCCGGAAGTGTAGTGTGTGTTTTATAGTAACCACGAAAAACTATCGATCAGAGCAGCCGGTCGCTAGAATTCTCTTCCAATCAGCGAAAGACTTCGACATACTTATCTAGCTCATGTCGAAAATCCTGCTACCTTTGGAAGTACATCTCTCGGTCGGCGGCACTGCGGTAACATCAGTTGATGCCCTGAGCCACCTAAGCCGGAGCAGGCGACTCTTACGTCACTACTATGAGCGACGGGCTGCCAATTCGTCTGACGTCCAGCGGCGATCAATACTTTGCGCATCTGTCAAACAACGTCTTTCACTCTCCAACCATTAATAGCTCAACTTGTAAAGGGGGGGGAGGTCTAGGAACGTGCATAAATAGAAGTTCCGAGAATAACTCGTGCAAGTGAAGCACATACTTTCTCCCGCCCACTCGCTGACGATGACGCTTGTTCTAAGAATAAGCGGAGTGCGACATCTCCGTGTGTGCTTTGACCCTGGCACTCGTCGCCGAGGAAGATATGCAGCGGCGGTGTCTTCAATAAACCTGTTGCCTGTTGAGGTGACTCAAGGTATCAAATGATGTCACTGCAGGGCCTGTGGTCGGGAGGTCCCACTGTTATAGCTCCGATGGTGGGAGGCTTTGCGACACTAGCTACGTACTACCATTTCCGTGTACTACAAACATCTATAATTATATCCCTCTTGGACGTCATGTTCATTAGACGACAGTATCAATAGCTCTCTAAAGAAATCTATGTTGAACGTGAAACCTGTATTGAGCGGCCACCAGTATTTACGGCGGAAATTGGCTGTTAATTAAGTTGGCCACGTAATAAAGTTATGAGATTACGAAAAATGTACAACAGCTTAAGAACTGCGATAATTAATATAAAAAGTATTGAAAGTGAAAATAATTTTAATTTATCACCAACTTGCTTCAAAATACAACTTGCCCGACAAACAGTTCTTGAATTATAAAATACAGAGAATTATGTTCAGGCAAGGATTTTACTAACATTTTTACTAAAAAAGTATTGTGTATTTGTTTATTTAACAATTTTACATATCTCTTTTAACTTTACAGATTTGAAAAAATTCCTACAAATGTGATTTTGTTTTTATAGTTTACATTTTTTTTTGTTCTTCCATACTTAAGAATGACGGCAAGTTTTCTATCTGAAACTCTTTTCTTTTACTAGAATCTCTTGCCTATACTTGGCTAGAGCTTCCTTAAACTTCCCACTTATTTTCTTGGTCTCTTTCCGTCCTCACGGAACCAAACTCGCAAGAAAACGAGACTACGAAATGACAATGACATTCATTGAGAAAACCGGGAAAGGTGCCTGAGGGCGTCAACTGATGTCATTGCAGTGCCTCAGCTCTGGAAGTCCTAGGGTTTCTCTCCCGACGGTGGCAGAATTTTCGGCAGTAGCTTATCAGCTAGGTCGAATTCAATCGCAGTCAGGAGAAGAATTCAAGAGGCCGGTTACTCTGGTCGTGTTTTTTTTTCGATCAACACAAGGCGAGTACCGGAACAGGACTCTAACAAACGGGACACACGACCGTGTGCGATCTTTCCTTCCTTTTGCTTATCCTATCGTCACCCCTTGCATACTTACACTAACAGGCTCTATACTATCACACATGTCGGAAGACCTGTCGGGAGCGTGTGTGCCCCGCTTGTGGGAGATATCTGGTTGGGGAAAACCCCGCTGGTTGACGTTAGTTCGGCGCCGGATTTCGCTATCCTGCGGGGGAAGATCGTCACCTCCCGAGGAAAAACATACACTACTCTTACGAGACTAATGACCTTAGTAGTAGACAAACCCGGAATCACTCAATCAATCAATCATTGAGCAAGTCTTATCATTGGAAGGAGCTAGTAAATGACTTTCACATCGGTTTCGCTTCTTCACTTTCGCAACTTCTCTTCGGCTTTTTTTCTGTACGAGTCAAGTCAAAAATCACTAGAAGTGACCTCTTTATAAGAGGCCAATCTCCAAAAGTACCTGTCTGCAGGTGACAATACCAAGTGATCGCTTAAAAGATTATATTTTTACACTCTGTTATGGAAAAAACTATCGGTTCCTCAAAAAGTGGCCGTTTATAAAGGTGACCACATAATTTAGGAGGTTTTTAGAACAAATTTTCCTGTTTAATACATTTACGTAATTTTACAACTCATTGACAGATTACATTATACAAGAAAATTGATACGAAAGTTTATATTTCAGCTGAATATTTTGTGATGCTCTTTCCGTGGAATTTGAGACTATAATGATCATGAAAAACGAACAGGGTATTTATTTTAATAACTAAATTAATTAGTTAAAATTTGCACTTTATAAATTATAAAACACTAAATACGTCTGTTATGTTTTGCACTTATGATTTTGATGCAATGAACTCCATTTGGATTAGCATTTTCGTCCAGTTTTCTTTTCTCTATTGTGAAAACAGTAAAATGGCCCTTTGTGATGTTTCTGTACATAATAGCAGTTTCACAGTTCGTCATTTTGTTGAGCTCTGATTTTGCTAGTATAGTAGGGGGTGGGAGATGTAGATTATTATTTTGTTAGCAAAACAATAAAATTAAATCTTTGGTTGTTTACAAAAGTAAATAATTATTCCTTTAGTCTAAGAGCAAAAATATATAGTTTTCAAATATTGCTAACCACGCGATGGGCCATTTCAAAGCGCCTAATGCATAGACATATGAAAAAGTTGAAACTCACGAGGAAAGAAATGTATAATTAATAATTATCATAAAACCGTGATTCTGTTTAAAAACGTTTTTCTGTTACTATTTTTGCTTAATAATAAAAAAATAACTTTCAATTATCAATAATAATTATTTTGTATATCTCAAGAGAAAGATTCTCAATTCAACTCGAGGGAGATATACTTTTATTGAATACCTCAAGAGAGAGAAAATCTGTAATAATCTGTTTGTGGATACATCGGCTCATGGCAGATTGAAATATCGAACAGCTTTTGTAGTCCCAGCAACATAGTGGCAATTGTAATGGCGCTGCAAGAGAAAGTTGCATCACGGCCTCCTTGCAGCCTATTATCACGGCCTTCTGCCAGCTTCGCGCGTTAGCACTTCTACACGGATTTCTTCGACACCAAAGGTCCGGAAGCCAGCAATAACTTTCTTCTGCGGCCGACATCCGCTTCTAGTGACGTCACTACGAATTCGGAAGCTCTCCATGGGACCCCGCGCTACTAAAGCGACAACGATAACAAAATATCGATATTAAAAAACATCGATGTTAATTAGACATCGACCAAAAACCTTTCATGTTTTTAACCATCAATGCTTCAAAGCTGCGTTAGTAACCTCTAATATTAAATTCGTACACAGGAAAATTCTATTTGTCAGGGACTTTGTATATTAATTTATAATTAAAATTTAACTGAAAACAAAGCTGAAAATGCATCTCTATGTGCAAAAAACAATGGAAAGCGAAGAAAATCAGGATAATCCTGGACGAAAAATGTAAACAATTGCATCGACAATGCATTCCTACGTCGCATGATTCAAGTACAAGGATGTTAGAGTGTAACAATGCAAGTATTCTGGCAATACACCCAGGGTCGAGCGTATAAAGGGGCCAGGGCCCCTCTGAAAATTTCAGAAGGTAGCCCTAAGTAAATAAAGTATTTTATTTCATTAAATATCAACAATTCGTAATTTTTTCCTTTTTCAAACTAGGGAATTGATATATCGTTGGTGGGCTGCAATAGTGGCACAACTCAAAAAAAATAAGGTAAATGTAAGGTAAGGGTGGTAAATGAGTTTCGAATTTGACCTTGTATTTTTCGAATTTGACCTCGTATTTAATGAATCATACTTGTATTCACACTTCTGCCATTTGTTCATGGAATACTCTTCTGTAACATACGCTGTTCTTGATGCTGGAAGATCGACCAGTCTACAATTCTGAAAAGCGCATTGAACCAAAATTCGTATTTTTGAGTTGTCTCTATTGCAGCTTACGAGCGATATGAAGTTGGTGGCAGTAGCGGTCAAAATCTTCTGGTAAGACACCTTAATGGGATTGATCACTAGTGATTTCGGATGCGTCAACTGCAAAGGTAATTAGTCCCGTAAGAGTAGTGTATGGTTTTCTTCGAGAGGTGACATGATCTTCCCCCACAGGATGGCGAGATCCTGTGCCGACCTATATTTTATTGTATCATCAGTTCATTAGCAAATTCATTACCGATCAGTTTTTCGAACTCTGGAAATTACAATTACACACATATTCAGTGAACTTCCTCGACCTTTTTAAAACCAACGGTAGGAAGATCGGAGCTAAGGCGGCGGCGATGGTGTAACGGTTAGCGTACTGGACTGTTGTACCCAAGTTGGCGGATTCAAACCCGATCGAAGCCGTGGATTTTTAAGGGCGAGAAAATCCTTCGTTCGGAGGGGAAGTAAAGCCGGCTGTCCCATGTTCGTAGATTTACTTGCATGTAATAGATCCTCAAGCCTAAATGACGCCTCTGAGCTAAATTCAAATCGCCTGTTTCTCGCCCAAAATACACCTCCTTTCTCTCCTAGTTGGTGAAAGGAGCGTAGTGAAATTTGCGTGTGTCAGTGGTCAGACGGACGAACGGGCCTGATGGCCCGAGTCTCGCCACGTAAAATAAGGCATTAATTCAATTCAATTCAATTCAAGGATTACATTTCCTCCTAAAATGATGACCTTATGTTAAACATAGTTTTACGTAAATAAATTTTATTTAAAATTGTAAATTTCGTTGACTAAGTAAACATTATCATACAAAGTTTTGAGTATTTAAAAAAATGAGGTCATTTTCCCCTTATTTTTTAGTTTTTTAGGTGATGTTCCTCTTCTTGTTAAGCTTTCTTACATGTAAATTCTCGGCTATCCGGGAGAAGCCGCTTCGTTGGCTGGGAGACCGACGTTTCCCCTGAGATGTCGCAGGCTTCCTCAGGGCAGTGACACTGCGGCGCTACGCGCCCGGTGATTTATACTATCCTCCCTGGGCGCTCGGGAGGGGCAGGCGCGCCGTGATTGGCGTTTCTTACACGTCATTTTAAAAAAATTCAACGTCATGAAAATTCAAGCCCGGTGATAACTGTTTATAAGGGGATCACCCATTCGGAAAAATTCCTGGTTTTGCGCTCCTGCCTACTCATTTGATTATGTCACGCGGCGCCGAGTGCAAGGCGCATGGAGTAAACACATTGATTTACAGGTTGACCCCCGGGGTTACGCGCCAGTTGAAGACGATTTGTTTCCTTTTTAGGTTATCTCTAACTTCCAAGGGAGCGATGCTTTGGAATTGTTTCAGTTTGTATACACCGAAACAATTGTACCGTAAACGTACTGCAATTCTTAAGTGCGGAAGGTCAAAAATTAATGAAACTCTCGAGACTGGATAAGCGGGCTCTGGAAATCAACAGATGTCACTGCAGTGCCTCTGACATTTTCATAGCGAGCAAGAGAGTCAGGTTGAATTCACTCGCTGTCTAGAGGAGAATTCTAGTCGCTGTGATCGGTAGTTTTCTGTCGTTTCTCCGGTCAACACCATGCGAATGTCAAAGCAGCCCGCATCCACAAACCGTGTGCGATCTTTCCTTCCTTTTTTCTCGATCGTATCCTCTGTGCTTAAATTAACCACACATGTCGGGAACCCCGTCGGACGCTTATAGCTTGTCCCGGCTGGGGCGGTGGTCCGCAGGTGAGAGGGAATTACCGGGTCGGAGAAAATCTCTCAAACCGACGTATAGATCGGCGCGGGATCTCGTCTTCTAGGGGGGAAGATCGCCGCCGCCGCCCGTGGTGAAACATGCACTACACGTACGAGACAAATGACCGTCGTAGTTGACTCGGAAACTCTAATCTATATCTCACTCATAAACACACTTCCCTCTCAGAAACAACAAACTCCACGCACAAAATTGTAGAACAAAATATTTTATGAAAATATTAATGAACAAAATGACTCT
>BOPP01000256.1:546422-565665 GCA_017312745.1 Gryllus bimaculatus | reverse complement strand
TGATTATGGCGATGTCTTATTGATTATGGCGATGTCTTATTGATTATGGCGATGTCTTATTGATTATGAAAAATGTACGATGTTTGGGCATTCTAAATTTGCGTACTGTCTAGCCCGAACATGAGAGGGTATTTTCAATGGCATTTTCCTGGTAAGATGGATTATTAAACATTGTTTCAGGTCATTCTAAGAGCTAGTGACTACGTTAATTTTTACGAAAAATAATTTTGTGTTACATTTTTGTCATTGATGGTATGTTTTTTTAATCACAAATTGTGTTATATCTAAGTTAAAATCTTTTTGTTTAAATTTTGTGGTACAGAATACATATTTGGAACTATCCAAATTCAACAGCAACTCATTAATTACTTGCAAAGGGGTTAATTAATTACTCTAAAGAGTGGGGGAGGGGGATTGAGGCAGCGTTACATAGAGGCAGAGTTGTATTAGATCAGTTTTACGTAACTTTGATTTTTTTACATTTTTTTAACATTTGTAGAAATACTTTATTTTTAGAGTTTTATACTAAAACATTAAAATAGTATCTAAATATTTTGTTTTAAAATATAAATAACTTAAAATTATTAGAAGCTGTACCAATAAATGGAAATATTTTTTTCAATTTATTATGGAAATTATCAGATTGCAAAGAAAATATTTTGAAGTGATCTGTAGTATTTTGTAGAATACAATTAAATTGGTATGGCAGTAGATTCTCGCCAATACGAGATCCAAAATGGCAGCGCGGCGAGCGCACGGCTTGTAATTGTCTCGCCTGTGTCGCTGTCTCGTCCTCTCCTTCCTTCACTGAACACTCAATCTAATTGTCATGGTGCAGTCAGCATTGACAACTAATTCCGACTTTAATTATCGTAAATTTTAATACACATTTATAAAATAGATGCAATTTTTTTTTTTATTTCGTCATAATTTATTTTCACTCATTGCGTTTAAAAGGGGGGTGTTCTCACTGGCGTTACGTAAATTATTTAGGGGTATTCATGCGCGAGGTACGGGTGCGTTACAGGGGGCGAGGGGTGTTCAAAATACTCTAAATTTGCGTTACGTAATTTATGGATGGTCCCAAAGATATTGAGAGAGAATTTTAAATATTCTAGTACAGTATTCTATATTGTCAACAAAATACGAGGCTGTCGAATAAATTTCGACTTGTTCAACACAAATATGAAATTTGACATGACTCGCAACTCTCAAGAACACAGCATTTTAATATTTCTAGATCGCTCTGATGGGTAGTTTTTGGTAGTTTCCCCGATCACCGCCCCACGCCGGAGCAGTAGCCTAACAGGCCGGCCACATCTACTTCACAGCCAACCCTAGCTGTTGGATATGTTACTGCTGCAATCGAAGCTTCTTCCTTTCGTTCGAGTGACCAGAGCTCGCAAACGTTTGGTTTGGACTGATCTTTACCAGGAAATATCTATCTTTAGTTATCCCGAAATAGTCCAAATGGCGCTGACAGATATCACAGGAACCTTGTGTTACATACAACGGCTGAAAATACAACGCATGAGCGAAAAAATCAAATAGGTTATTCAGGAATTCTGTGGTGAACTCTCATAAATAGTATTTGAAGCTAAATCCATTAAAGTGATATTAATATAGATGAAATTAGCGAAAAATGCATTGAAAATGACGGGAAATGTAAAAAATGTTTTATTAGACAAAACCGTCGAAAAATGCAAAAATAATTACATATAAACTTTCTTTACGTCATAACCTAAAAATAACATTTATGCTAAAAGGCATCTTATAAAATTAAAAGAAAAATATTTTAATTATTTCCAGTAAAATCATCCCCTTAGATATCCATGTGTCTCCTTGTGTTAGAATTTGCCAACGCGTCCGACAAATAGCGTATTCAGGCCTGATTTTCGCATATCATTCCCACGAAATGAAGCAAATGCACTGCCAAACACAAAAAAAAAAAACATTCAGTCATGCCACACCTGTCAGGGACACCTTCACGCCTTGACCAGGCTATGGCTGATAGAGCAACCAACAGCCATAGCGAACTACGATTTGCTTTGGGAGGTTAGACTCAGCATAGAAAGCGAGAACACTGCTACGGTGAAAATAGGCAATAATTCATAACAATAATACAAAAAATTATTGCACACTCACGTCACAAATAATAGACCGTTGCTACAGTGCAGCCACAGGTTCGGCGGACCGGTTGTTAAAATGTTTCTGATACGTCCAACCAGTTAAAATGTATCACATTCTAGCTCTTGATTGATTGGTTATTGGCAATGCCGGTCGCGTAATCGGCTAAGGTCATTAGTCCCGTAAGTGTAGTGTAAGTTTTTGCTCGGGAGGAAGCGGTGATTTTCCCCCGCTGAATGGGGAATCAGTTTTGATTACTTTTGTAATCTACAGGCAGAATTGTTAAGTTCTTAAATTGTTGTATCCATATATCTGTAAAAGGGCGTTGTATTATCTCATACCTGCAGACGCATATTACTTCATTTAATGAACCATTTATTACATCGTAAAAAAATAAGAAGTTATAGGAAATCATTGGAATAAACCGGGTGTTGAAAAAATTCTATGTCAGCACTGCATTTACAGGATGAAACACTTCATATTAACAGACTTGGTCTAAAAATGTATCGCCATTAAGCAAACTGTAATACGGACACTATTCACAAATACTAAGTGAAAAATCTGCATTATTAATAACGACAAGAGGCCTGCAGCTGCAAAAGTGCTGGTGAACAACTCCATACGAAATATTTTTTTCCTAAACGTATCACGCACACTAGTCAAAAACAACAAACACAATACTACGATAAATACATAATAAAAACGATAAATTAATGAATAAAAATACAATACACTTATAACATTGTTATAAATTGAACAATAAAAAAGCCACACTGCAAAGTGTATTAGAATGCACAATCCTACACTTATTTACATTCAAAGTATATAGAAAACGTTGCTGTTTCCCAACGTAACACGAAGGGTTTTTAAAAAAGAAAAAAATAATGCTTTGCTACCTGCTTGATTGTTTTCCTTCATGAAATCTGTTCGTTAAAGATAGATAGATAGATTTTGAAACAAGGTCATGTAAAATTTTTCAAAAATTTGAGTAGTTTTGCGTTAAAGTACGGGCGATGAGGTAGGAGCTGTTTCAGCAGCACTAGTTCTTTTCTACACTAGACACTACACTACACATTTCTCAATTTGAGATTTTTTTTGATTGCCGTTAATAATGGATATCACTGTATAAAATCAATGTGTTGTCTCATATTTCATCAGTGCACAATGCATATTTTAAAAAAGAATTCTCACAGGTATCCAGTTTATGTGAATGAGAAAGGTTGTCTTTCTACATGCATTTGTTTTCCAAATTAAGCTTCAACAGTTTCAGGCAACTGAATTTATTCATGCATCAGCTATTGGTATACTTCTTTTATCAATCTTATACAGCATCAACATCTCTTTGGCATGGTTCGAAGTATTCCGTGGCTCGATCTTCAGGATAAATACCACACAAAAAAATGACAGTTCTATATTCACCAAAAATACATACTACTATTATCACATTAAAGACATAACATAAACCAATTGCATTTTAAATAAACTAATTACAATAAGAACTCACCATATTCCTTATGTAGAAATTGGGAAAATATGTTCTGGATCTACGTAGAAAGTATTCCAGCCAATTCGCATTTCCAGCTTTCAGTTTGTTTCCTGGGATAGGTTTAGCGCGAAGGAAGTACAGTCGACTCCGAGTATAATGAACGTCTGGGGACGGATCGTTTTAGTTCTCTACATCAGCGGTTCGCTGCATTCAATGACGACAAAATTAATAGAATTTCTACACTACGATTAATTTTCATTAATGTAGAGATGCAGCAAAATAAATTAACAGCTTCTACTGAAAATTTCAATATCTTTATTTGACCTTGAAAATAAATCATTTTCAATTGTTTGCTTCGTATATTTTTCATTATAAATTTCTCTAGATCCTTCTCCAGAGTTCATGCTCGCTCCATTCTGGTGAAAAATAATATTACTTTAATGGTATTATTCTCCATTTGGAAAATTAGTCACATTCGGAATCCAAATCGTTGACAAGGTATTTCGTGAACATTTCATCCTAAATGAAATAAATGTAAAGCAGAATTAAAATGTTAGTTAACAAAGCAGTTTCAATACATTATGATCTCGTTTGCAAACTTCATTTGAACCAAAAAATGTTTGCCGACTGCCTTGTTATCTGTATTATCATACTTAAGTAAGTTTTATTGCATGCGTACAGTTGTATGAAACAAATTTCTTGTGAAGGAACGGGTAAGCGGTTATTAGTAATTTATACTTTAAATGTCTTATTTAATTCTCTTTTTATTAAGAAGAAATATATTATTTCCTTACAGAAATGAAGGTCCTTTTATTTCAGAAAAATGTTCATTCATAATATATAGGCTTGAATTATAATTGTAATTAATTAAACTTTTATAAATGTCGATAAATGTTAAAATTATATATATATATATATATATATATATATATATATATATATATATATATAAATTTCTTTTAAAGAATTTATTAACATCAGTCGTTATTCATATTTGAAATTACATAATATATTGTCCATCCACATATTGTTGAGCCCTCACGGTTTATTTTACTGGGAAGCGAACATTTCTGATTATCAGATTTAGTCGACATTTGTTGCTATAGTTTATTCGTAATTCAACCAATGTTGGTAAAGGAGTAGGGATCCCGGGACTGCAAAAAACTTGCGCATTTAATACAAGGTTGTCGATGGCGATGTTTTTTGGCTTTTGGTTCCGTTACCATACCGTAAGGAATGAAGAATTGCAATATGCGGGATGCTGCGGTAATACATCGTGACACTTCACGTATCTACGCGCAAGTTTTCTTGATATACGAGCTCCCTAGTCCTTATCCAGCGCTGAATAGCACGGCACGTTGAGATACTTAGGTTTGACTCGGAACGGCACGTACAAATTTACAATGCTGACAACAACCACCTCGTATTTTGAAAACAATCGTAGCATTTCTTGTGGCATGCTTTGGCGAATTAAGTTCATGCCCACAATTGGTACGCCCTTTTCAGCCGTGACGTAGCCAAATCCCTCCTCTCCCCACACCCCCCGCTGTGGAATATCAAGAAAACTTGCGCGTATAGTACTTTGCACTGTCCTCACTTCCGTACATGATGTATGCGTCTCCATTTCATAATCAAGGATGTATTTTGCTTTCACAAATGCAGTGATGAGAGCACTAGAGAATGAAGAATGAATCAGCGAGACACGACAATTCACGACAGTTTTTATTTAAGCGTATACATAATCAGAGACGGGAGTCAGGGATGACAAGACTCCTGCTGCTCCCCCCTCCAATGTTGGAATAAATTTAAAAAATATATATGTAGGCATTTCATTTCGCCGATCTTCAAATTTATATTATAGTAGATTTTCTTTTGTCTGAATTTTTTGAAGAAATTTAACAATAATTAAGAGTATATAATTTTATTAAACTGAGCTGATAACATACATTAATAAATTGGGGAACTTTGCAGTATTACAAAACGCGCGAGATAAGGTTCAGCGTTTCTGTGAATATCCTATATCAATAAATCATATTTCACTTATATTTTGTTTTTAAACGTTTTTTTTTCTTAGAAATTAAACAGTTTTATTCCTAAAATCATGAGTCATAACTCTCAAAAAAGAAAGAGTATTTTCTATTTATTGTACACATACGATACATGCTACTCAAATTTCAAAATAAAAACATCCAGCCAGCTACAATAAAATGTTAAATTTATATACGTTTATTTATAAGTTATACATCAAATACATATCGTGAGCAATGCAGATTATTAAAAAGTAAATTATTTAATACAATCATACTGCATGATGCTTTTCGTACATTTTTATTAAAGTTAATATTATTTAAACAATGTAATTTTTTTATAAAATTGTAATTTTAAATTTTTGTAAAAAAAATACCTGCCCTTCAAATTTGCTTCACACCTCCACTCAATAAAAGATCCGAAATCCCGCCTCTGTACATAACAATGAAACGTCGGACCTAGTTTGTTAATGATGTAATTCTTGATTTCTACGAGAGGAAACGGAAATGGAATCCTGAGTCCTACCCCCACCCCTCTCCGCAAAAAATTGAAACTAGTGTGGGTACAACAGCACATACTTTCATGTAATATAGGTAACAGTTATATAATACTTCTAGCTGAACCCGTACGGAAAATTTCGCACACTAGAAATCTTTTGCACGTTTTGACTGTTTTGACGAGTTACTTCACTTCACAAATGTTTTCGCGAATAGTCCTATCTCGTAAAGTATTTGCGCGAGCTTGCGTATTAAATAGAGTACGTAGGTTTCTGCGGTCAGCTCACCAAACATTCAGCCGCAAGGTAGTTCAAGAGTCAATATGACTTAAAAAAATACCTTAAAACAACTCTCATGCATAATTTTTTGGAAATCCGTAAGTTTTAAAGAAACTACCATTATGAAAAGTATGTTAGTACATTGAAAGACTGGCATTTAGTGTTCCCAATTTTTTTAGATAGTCAAACATGAAGATCACTTCAAAACAGTCATATTACACATGTATTATCGTTACTATTTTTTCATTACACACACAAAGTACAATGTTTCGGAGATTCTATTCTCCATCTTCAGGAACATCAATTTTATACTAAGTTTTTTTAGTGGAATCATCAACACTTTTCACATTTCTTTTAATGTATATGTGTCGTAACATCAACACAAACACGTCGCGCCATTCCCGATGTAAGAAACTGGACATTTAATGTTTAATATTATATTTAATATAATATTACATGTATGTAAGTATACATATATGTATGTAATTGTTGTATATTATATTTATCATACAATGTTTAATATTATAATTTAATATTTGTGACGATGTAACGGCCATTAGTGCGTATCAAAAATTGGCCTTAATCTCATACCCGGCAAACACTCGAAACTTTGAAAAAATTGCAAAACGTTATCAATTTAAAACTTGAAAATTGAAGGTAGATATTTTTGCTTAAAAAATATCTGTAGTAAAAATGCACCTCTTTATAAAAAGCCATGTACAATTTTTTTCAAAAAAACAGATTTTTCGTATTTTGCCCTTGAAATTTATGCAATTTATAAAAAAAAAGCATTGACTCAAAACCACTCCATTTTTTCTTTAATTTGTTTTCTACTAATAGAACAAGAAACATCTAAAGGAATGACGCAGACTCTTTTTCGTTGAACTCTCCGAATTTTAGAAAATTGCAATTTTGCCATTTTTGAAGTAACGCTAGAATGTGTGTGCTGTAGTAACACCTCCAGTTTTATTTCTTACATATATTTAAATCAACTACCATTTTTAAAAAATAATAAGGGGGTTAATCTGATTTTACACGCGAACGCATGCACGCGCGTGCGCCCGCACACACACACACACACACACACACACACACACACACACAAACACACACACACACACACACTCACACACACCACACACACACACCACACACACACACCACACACACACACCACACACACACACACCACACACCACACACACACAGCCAAAGTACTTTCTAGCTCCGCAACTGCACACGTGAGATCTAACAGTTCGTGACAAGAAATCAGTTGCAACCTGCAATCGTGTAATAGAGTTAAAACGTTCACGAAAGTATGTTGCTCCACAATTCTCGTAATTTCACTTTCACAAATTCAATAATTACTTATTTTCCAATTCGATTAAATCAATCCACGTACACGTTAACTCTTGTTAAAAGGACTGTTCCAAGTTGTGTAGAAACACTGAATCGAAAGAAAGGGTTAACTATGTGCGTGTTTCTTATCAATGAACTCGTCCGCTCCAATGTTCAAGACATCAGACTTGACACATGTTCACGAGCGACCAGCTTCGACACTATTACAATCGTGGTTTGTCATTACTTATTACTAGTTTTGGAACTAACATACATCACTAAACGGATTAATTTGACAAGAAACCGAAAGATTAATCATTAAATTAAAAACAACACAATTCTTGTTACATCATTTAAAGTCAACCACAACGGAATGAAACGTATGACCTAGCATTCAAAAAGATCAAAAAATGTAATTCGTGCGAGATGGTCCACTCAGAATGAATCTGAAAATTCAGAATAAGATAATCATGCAATTCACTTCCGGACACAATATATCGACAATAAAGACAAACCTTGAAAGCCCCCCTGGTTCATTTCAAATTCACAAATCCACCGAGAGCTTCACATACCTCTCCTCTCAGAATTCATCTCACAACCCTCTGAAAAATATTATTCTCTCCTCCCAGCATGCCCCAACACTCCAATATTCAATCTCGGCCAAAATGCATATTATCCATCACGCATTAGATCCGAATTCCTCAAAGATCTCTTTCGCCCACCCTAATTCATAAAATTATTTGCCCCCTTTTCCAACAAACACTCTCCCCCTTCCTCTAAACCACAAATGCAAACTTCTCTTAGTGAAGATATCCAAATATGAAATTTTAAAAATATAGTGAAGGGTTATTCCAAGACCCTCATTTTCCTGAGGATGACCAAGTAAAATCATTGTATGTAACATTGTACCCGTCAAAACCCCCGAAAGACAAAAGTCGAACGGGAATAAAATAAATAAAAAAAATATCGTATAGGCTATAAACACCATGCTAGCTCCGAGTATGTGTCGTTCTCGTTTCCTGTTAATACTACACGTACTCTTAATTATAAAACCACACCACAACAACGTGAAAACATTGTCCAAAGGCAACTCTTGACACAAAATATCTGTCCTATCTGCATATCAGTTTCCAAAAGGCAACGAAAAATTACAGTCGCCATAACTCTTGAAAGTTGATAGTAAACTCAAAGAAACAAGTCATTGGCCGAACAATCAGAAATCAATTTCGTATTCCTTGAATCGATTCCGATCGATTAAAACACGGTACTCTGAGATCACAATTACTGACAGGAATTAACCAGCACATTCAAAGCAACCAACAATGTATCACAATAAAAAGAAATCAATGCACACACACACACACACACACACACACACACACACACACACAAATTGAAACTTTTTATAAGTATTTACCTCGCTATTTTCCGCGAACCATCTTCCAATGTTCCAATACGAAGGAATCCGGCAACAAACACGGTTTTTGGCCCGAGCGAACTGTTACAGTACCACTGCCAGACGAACCACCATCACTCAGTACTATACTGTTTTCGCAAATCAGCCACCTTTTTCGGGATAAGTAGAAAATAGTTCAACGACCGTGTACTGACGTAAAGGTTGTTCTTGACGGACGGTCACAAATACGAGTATTGTTTTTTGGTCAAACACGCATTGAAGTTGAGCATTATTTTCAATACTTCACAGCATCATCGAATCATCCAACAAAATCAAAACAAGAAATCAGTCCATAAGTACTGGTCTTCGCCCAAATATTGTTATTCAGTAACAAATATTGTTCATTGTTTAAATTGACATTCAAATTTTAAATTACATTCAACACTTGATAACACACTCGAATCATCCAGCAATATCAGTACAAGAAGTCAATCCATAGGTACTGATTATTGCACGAAAACTGCAATTGAGTCACAAATATCTTTTGTTGTTTAAATTCAGTACATGAATCACTTGACAGCCCACACATCCATCCACAACGAGAATTCAGTCCACAGATCTCGATCCGAAGATCGTCGGTAGAGAAACACCGTAAATATTGTTCCGTTCCAACGCATTCATCGCAAACCACAAACACAGTTCATCGAACCACGTCTAAGCGGCGAGCTTTAACGCACTCCCGAAACAGTTGCCGGTCGCGCGCAGAGCGTTTAAGCGCAAAGCCGCGTGGTTGTGTTGGCACGTGCGACGACTCCGGCTGGGCGCCGCCGTCGCAGCTGACTGGGCTACCCAGGCCATGCCCTGCCCCCACCCCACGCCCGTCGCTCTCCTTCCCCACCCCCACCCCACCCGCCGCCCGGCCGATCGTCCGCGCGCGCTCTTCTGGAAAGCATGCTGCTGCAGCAGAAGCAGCGCCGGCGAGGCGGTGGATGGGGGGGAAGGCGGACACGCCCGCAACGCTCCTTGGCAGCCGCCGCCGCCGCTCCACGCCCGTAGGGGTGCCCAAAATAAACAGGCTGCCGGTTGTGGTGGTTCCCGGAATTCACTGGGGCCCGCACCAGCGTGTCTTTGCGCTGATTGCTGGGCGAACTGTGTTTTGCGCTTTGCGTTCGTCTTTTTCCGCTGTTGCTGCTTCACCTTCAACTGCTCCTATCGCTGCTTCACCTTCTTCGTCTGCTACTGCTGCTTTTTTATGTTATTCCTGTGCCACTGCTGCTTCTTACCCATCTTCTTCGTCGTCTGCTGCTGCTGCTTCAACACCTTATACTTCCTGTTACTGCTGGTTCTTCACCTTCGTCTGTTAACGTTTCTTCTTCGACTCTTGCAGAATGCAAGAGACGAAGGAGCAAAATAGCATTAACACCATATTGCTCTATTCTTTTCTTTTTTCAGATTTCATCTTCTTCGTTTGGTAATTCTTCTTATTCCTCTATTGCTACTTCTTTATCTTCGTCTGCTGCTGATGCTTCGTGACCTTCTTCCTCTGCTACCTACTGCTGCTGCTTCTTCTTCTTCGTCTGCTACTGCTTCTTCATCTTCTTGTTATTATGCTTCTGTTTCTTCTTCCTCTGCTATAGCTGATTCTTCTGATGCATCTATGTCTTCTTTTCTTTCATTTCGTATTCTTCTCTCTCTTTCTCCATCTATTTCTCTTTCCCATCTTTCCTTCTCTTTTCTTTCCACTTCTAATTATTATACTTTTCATTTAGGGCATGAGGAGCACAGCTTTTATTGTATTTGGCTTCTCCGTTAGTTACTTATTTGTATTTTAATTCTTTCTATTCCCCTCTTGTTTATTTCTTCCTCTTTCTTCTGGATTTTCACTTCTCTTTTACTTCTTCTCTTCTCTTGCCAATCTTCTTGTATTTTTCCTCATCGTTATCCTCTTCTCTTTCTTGTAATAGACGGCATTGGGGATTACGAATGGAACGTTCCGTCAGTCGTATGGGTACACATTCCATAAAGTAAATTTGGCTTATTTCCTGCTGCCTGTATGTTTCATTCGCATTTCTCCCTTTCTAGTTTTCTTCATACTTTCTTCTCCTCCCTATTTTATCATTCCCAGCATTCCTCCTTATGTATCTCTTAGTTCTCCTGATCTTCCTCAGTCTCTTGTTCCCTTTCTATCGTGTTCTTCTCTTTTTTCCTCTTTAAAAATGGCCCCAATTTCTTTCTTTAAATTTCTTTTAAGATTGGATTAGTATACATAAACATTATAAAAGTGGCATAGGTCCGATTTTTACGGCCAGGTAGTTTTCTGTTTTCCCTCAATATTACGAGCAATATGTGCTATTTTAAAAAATTACAAAAATATGGTTTTCTAAAACACGGCTTCAATTTTTTCCCGTAAACTTTTGGTCAGGATAATACTAAATGACTAAACAAAATGTTATTAACGCCATATTGCTCTATTCTTTTGTTTTTTCAAAAATTACAAAATATAATTTTTTGACTTGTTTCTACTTGTTAATACTTATATTAGTGCCGATTTGTTTACTTTGTTTTATTTATGAGTACATGTGCTTCAAATTATGTCCAAAAGTTTTTCGAAAACTAAACCGTTTTCTGTGAAACGTAGCTCAACATTTCGCAATTTCAGAAACGTTCAAACGCCATTTCTAAAAAACAGAGGAAGGAAATTGAAAACTAATTCGGGGAAGTCGTGCCATTGTGTTGTACCACGAGTTTACTATGCGTAGTTATATTACAACGACCGAAGGAAATAGAAAACTAATATGAGAAAGTGTGTGCCATTCCGTAGCCTCTCTAATTCACTTTCTCGCTCTCACGAAATCACTTCTTAAGTAATTGTGTGCCGAAAAATGGCGAATTTCAAGGCTGTAAAATTCTTATTGCAGGGCTGGTGACAAAAAATTGGATAAATCTTGTTGATAAATATAGGAAAAATTCCTATAATACGTAATGTAGTCCGAATCCATGTTTTATGGCTTCTTGATACCAAAAAATATTTTAACGGCAAAACGTGTGTCTGTCCGTCTGTGGACAACGCTAATGCCTAAACCGTTGATTTTCTTCAAAATTGATGAATCCCCGATCGATGTGAATGAATTCAACGCTTCAAGGCTTTGGGATTTTTAGACGTATGTTGTGAATTTTAAGAAAACTTTACATAAACCCGCAAAAACATTTTCAAAATATTTTTAAAAAGGCACCAATTTGTTATCAAACTTGTCTTCGGATAGTGTAAAGGACCCTTAAGAGAATGGTGTAATTTACCTCGAATTATAGGCAATTATAAAACATATTTTCTCAAAAACAGCACTAAAATTATTTTCAAGTTTTTAAAACTACGTGTTACATAAGCAAAATTATACAAACAGTTCAAAACTGCGTGTGACGTGCTAAGGGGAGTATTCAGTGCTCGTTTTCTTAATTCTGGGATCCCTACCTTAAACCGTATACAAGACGAATTCTGAATACAGAAATGAATAAGGCTTTTTTAGCAAGAATTGTTGGCAAAATACTCACTGCGATGTAATAAAATATATTTTCAAAGCAAATCAGCTTAGAGAGTTGAGTTCTTATCCCTCATCATGTCCTTTATGAAGAAATAAATTTGTGCCGCTAAAACATGGAGAACGATAATTTGAATAACTACTATATTTCCTACTGAATGCTAGAAGACATGCGCAGATAACGAAGTTGTATTTACGCCCAGAAGCAAAACAAGGGCCCAGAATTTGCTTGAGAAATCAGGAAAACTGGACAAAAACCTGATCGAGATGGGGGTCAATACCTCACAAGCTGAGATACAATACTGTGGTTTAGGATTATAAATCCCAATGGAACATAATACATGAAATATCATTGTTAAAGTTAATTTCCTTTTTGAAGCTCGGTGTAGTCTCGATGTACTTGATATTCACGTTAGGTAATGGCAGTAAACGGCCGCATTTGGACCTTCTGTACTGGGCCTCCTGAGAACTAGCTATTCTCTTACCTGAACTACATGTAAATTTATATCAGAATAATTCAATATACACGTTTATAGATTAAATATCTTGACTAATGAAAGAAATATAAGTGCACTTAGAATGAATTAAAGAGACGGGAATATTCGATGATTTCTTGCTGATAGATTGCTGGGATTGACCAAGGATGGAATCAATTCTCTATACCTTTTAAAACTTTTTTTTTGGTCCCCTCCGCAGTAACCCTGTGAAGAAGGTGAATTTATTCTCTTTAAATTTTTATACATTTTGCTGCTGCCTCGTGGCTTAAGCAGCTAGAGGCGGGGCTTTTTCTTACAACTAATTTTACATTCTAGACCTAAAGTTAACTTACTTGCACTTTGGCATTACTAACTTACACTAAGATCAATTTTGTTATACTATATACTACATAAATTGTTATTATATGGGTTGGTAAATTTTCTTTTTCTACATTCACACATCATTCATACTAGTTTCTTTGGAAACTCAGCACAGAAGGAAGAGTCATATGATTAATATGGCTTAACTACTCCTGAATGGCGAACAGAATTCTTACACTAACCGATTTAGTGGGTCTCACAGGAGCAATTTCCCATGTAAGCGAGAAAAAACGAATTTGTTAAAAGTTAATTTTATTAACATTATTTTAAAACAATGTTTTTAATTTAATAGATATTGATACATTTAAATGAAGTAAACACAGGGCTCTGGTTTTACAACACTGGTTCACGTGACTGATGTAACTTCCGGTTAGGTTTTGTTGAAACAAAGGAAGGCAAGGACATTAGACCTATTCAACCCAATTGAATAGAAGTTTTTATGTAAGATATTCAGGTCACCGGATATGCACATCCGACTCACATGTTTATTGAAGCAATATGTCTCGAGTAGCCAATGGATGGTTTGGCGACAGAAATAGGAAAAGTGCCATGTCATGTTTTTAAGGCTGATGATCTAATATTTAGTTAATGGATGTAATTTTATTTACTTATATTCTAAAAATCCAGCGGAATATTCACATTAATAGGCTGATATTTAACAAATTATTAAACAAAGTAATATTAAGTAAAAATAACAGCAACTAGTTACAATAAATGCAAAAAAATGAACTAAACTCCACTAAAATTAAAATTAATGACCACTGTTTATAACAAATGGAAAAGAAAATGAGTTAATCTATTGTTGTACGTGAAGTTTACTGCTGCATTGCACAAAGTGACAAGAGAGTCAGCAAAGATATCAATATTACTCTCTTAGCACTAATTATAAATTTATTGACTTTCAAGACCATTTTATAAAAAAAATTCTATTACTTGGATACCTATCATTTAAAAGAATATTTTAAAATCGTCTCACATAACGATGCGCGTTTTGCGGAATAGACATCGAAATCATTCCATGTATCAGTACACAAAAAAGTAATATTTTCAATACTTTAATGAAGAGAACAATTTATAATAATTGCCTTATATTAGGTTAGTTTTTCACTTACTGCCGAGATGAGTGTGAAAACGTAGAGGTAGAGTCAAGTAAACATCTTAGTTTTACATCCATATTAAGAATCCTTACCAATTTTAAATAATTTGTCGTATTTCTGTAAAGTATAAAGTTGTGTCTGTAAATTTAAAAAGGCGTGTTACCCATTTTCAATGTCTTGCTTTCATTTATTAAATATAAATAAATCTAACCATTGGAAAAAAATCACATTCATAGGAAGGCTATAAGGTTCTACGGCATTGATGAATGTTCAACACTAACCAAAATAGGTGGGTCATACTCAACCGCTGTCTCAAAAAGAATTCTGGAGTTCGACTGCTCCGTAGTTTTTCGGGGTTCGGTTCCTCCCGTCCAAACAAGACTAATGCCGCAGTAGTATTATAAAATCAACTCCGGAAGTTTATCAAAAATCACATTTATAATTCTGAGGTGTTTTATATGCCAATTTTCAAATGTCCATAAAACACAAACGAACAGGAATTCGATGGCTTTTATGTAGCATATTACTGCATATTTATTGCATTTCGTGTTAATGCTTCATATTTCCATTATATTTAAGATATTATTAATATTTCATTGTTGTTGTTTTTTTTTTCTGAATGAGACATATTTCTCTTGCAATTTCGATTAATATGCGCATTTGTCTCCTCAAAACGAAAAGTGTTGTACTTCACAAATGTGAATGTGAATGCTATTCATAAGAAATCGTGGGAATGTATTGTGCTCGTTGATTAAGTATTTCTCTGAACTTCTTTACCGCGCTCGTACCATGAAACAATTTGTCCGATTATGAATCATGTGATAATTTATCTTTGATAAATATTTTATAGCATTGGAATTGATACTTCGACGTTGATACAGACGAAGTAATTGTATTTCACTTCGAAACTGAACGCTTAAATACAAAGTGGAGGCAAAAATGCTAAAGTATTTATTGAAATTATAAGTTTTGTAATTTTTCATGAACACATAAAACTATTAATTGTGAGAAATTTTTTTATTAGTTCTGGTGTATATTTTGTAAATAGTAAAGTTTACTTGTGCGCATATTTTTCATTTTGATACAGCATTAATGTGCAAGCCTTAATTATAACTAGAAAGCGAATTTTGATTACCTAAAACATTGCCAAAAATGATCAATAAAATGCGCTTAAAATGCTTTACAAATGCCCTAAAAACAAAGACAAATGACGTAAAAAATGTGATCAAAATGTTACGGAAATGGGATAGTTACTTATGGCATCCAGGCTTCTTCCTATTGTTGAAGTGAACTCAGCATGCAAACGTTTGGTTTGGACAGTTCTCTAAAAGAAAGTATATTAAATTACCTATGGTGTACGTTTTCGCATCACCAGTTGTCTAATTAATATAAAATCATACCACCGCTCATTCAAATAAAGATTTGCTGCGATAATGCAGTGTATTTTATGATCCCATGGAAATTTTAGAGAATGATTGGGTTATGTCCGACGGAGAAAAAAATTCTAAAAGAATTGAAGGAAATCGCGAATCGAAACTTACCGTTTAGCAATGGCGTAAGTGATTTAATGAAATTGGATGTACGGTGAGACACGTGAGGCAAAGTCTTGTTAACAATCCTAAAAAAACAATCGGTGTTCTTCTCGACAGCTAGGTGTCCCAACATTCGACTGTTTAGGTTGGTGTGTGTTGAGAAAACGGTTGCATGTTAAACCGTGCAAGTTAGCAATGGTGCTCGAATGATAAATGAACTTATAAGACTGCTCGTAAGCACGTTTGTTTGGAAATGCTACCTGATGATTGGGCGCGGAGATCGCATGGTCCCCTCGTTTACCGGATCTAATAATTGTTTTTTTTTTGGGGGGGGGGGGGTCATCAAGGCCAACTATTGACCCAACCTTACCAGGTTTTTTACCTGGGACGAGAGCTAGAAAATGCCTCGCAATTGATCAAGTTAAGCGTGACAAGCTGCAGGTGGTACGGCGAGAAATCGACATCAGATATTATGTGTGCTGCATGACCAATGGAAACCACATTAAATCTGTTGAAGTGAAATTTGAATATTTTAAGTAAAACTTGTGTTTAAAAAAAAAAGTACGCATGTATTTTGCTAAATATGATCACCAAAACCATATCAGTAAATTAAAAGATTAAATCAATGCGAGCCTTCAATCTTGTAAAGTCTTTATTGAAACAACGTATTAGCGTAATCTTATTAGAGGGTTAAAGAAATGGCTGAAGCCTCCGCTTGCATCTACAAAGCAAAGCCTTCAGAATTTATATGATTTAAAATATAACAAACTAACAAATTTTGTTAAGATGACTACGAGAGAAATGATACTCTAGAATTTCTGGGAATTTGCTACCTGCACGCCAGGCCCGTTACATGAACCACACCGCGCCTAGGGAAGAGGGCTCTTCTTGGGTTCGGGGAATTGGGCGGAAACGCGGCTCCCCTCTTTCGTGGGCGGAGAAGTGTTGGCCAGATCGACGCTGCGCCTTGCGACACGTTCCCGGAAGGCGCCGCAGTACGGAGGCGTGTCCTACCGTGACCCCGCCCCGCCTCCTCAAGCGACGACGTTCTCGCTTCGCTCCTCTCGCCCGTCCTCTCGCCTGCTCGCCTCCTCGCTCCTCGCCCGCTCCTGCCTGGCCCCGCTCGTCTCGCCCGCTCCTCTCGCCCCGCTCTGCCTGGCCCGGCTCTCCTCGCCTCGGCTCCTCCTCGCCTCGCTCCTCCTTGCCCCGCTCCTCCTCGCCCCACCTCCCTCGCTCGCTCCCTCGCCCGCTCCTCCTCGCCCCGCTCCTCCTCGCCCCGCTCTGCCTGGCCGCTCCTCCTCGCCCCGCTCTCCTTCGCCTCGCTCCTCCTCACCCCGCTCCTCCTCGCCCGCTCCTCTCCGCCGCTCGCCTCCTCGTCGCTCGTTCCTCGCCCCGCTCTCTCGCCCCGTTCCTTCTCGTCTCTCTGCTCCGTCGCCCGTTCCTCCTTGCCTCTCTGCTCCTCGCCGCTCCTCCTCGCTCGCTCCTTCTCGCCCCCGCTCGGCTCGCCCGCCTCGCCCCGGAGAGGAGGTCAGAGCGATCAGCTTATGTCACTGCAGTCCTTCTGATCTCAGATCCTTGGTTGACGTCTCGACGCGGTATGATTTTCCCACACTAGCTATACAGCTGGGTTAGATTTAGTCGTTTTCTGGAGGAGAACTCTATGGACGGCCTGCCCTGATCGGTGTTTTTCATGGTTTCTCCTATCAACACAGGCGAATGCGGGCAGTACCCTAACAAAAGGCCACGGAGCACGCGCGACTCTTCTCTACCTCTTCCATTGTTCTATTCTCCACCCTTCAAACACACTAAACATTGCACTACACACTACACACATCCGGGAGACCGTCCCAGCCGGGGAGAAACTTGGGGAGATAGCTGCTCGGACACCTCCGTACCGATGGTAAGTCGCCGACCGGTCTGGCCATACAAGGGGAAGACCACGGGATTAATGACCTGGTGGGTGTTAACGCCGCCGAAACTTTCTATCAATCCATCAATCCACTCAATCTACGGCCGGATATAGCTTCAGTAAACAGATGGGCT
The DNA here is from genome assembly GCA_017312745.1 of Gryllus bimaculatus. NCBI lineage: Eukaryota > Metazoa > Arthropoda > Insecta > Orthoptera > Gryllidae > Gryllus > Gryllus bimaculatus. The sequence goes on along the minus strand of BOPP01000256.1, from coordinate 547,450 downwards.
ACTGTCACCTTCAGCGCAGGGGGATGAGTGTCTATGCAGGTGACACGGTCTCTGGTGAAAGAGTCTGTAGACGAATCACCCGACCACTGAGTTTGACGCGTGCACTCACGTGATACGCTTCAGTGAAGCAGTGAATAGGCGATGCTAGCTCCTGGTTTGAGTTAACGCTAAACCATTAGTTCCGAGTCAACCATTGGCAGGATCGGTAAAGAGATCTCTCGAATCCGGTTTTCCACCACACAGAAGTCGGCTAAGAAACTATATCACCCGTCGGCTGCTCTAGTTCTGGCGATACTCACTCCGTCGTTAGCCTGAAAGTGAAGGCAGGAGGAGACGCGAAGGAGCGCCTCGGCCCTCCGGACTTGTGCGGTGCTTCCTGTTGGGCTCTGCTTCGCGTGGCAGCAGCCCGATACCTCTGAGCAAGGGGAAGGCTTTTCCCGCGTGTGAGTAGCGCATTGTTGGACTCCGTACCAGCGCCGATAGCCTAGCGTGTGAGCTGCAGGAACAAGACCAACCCAAGGCATTGAATGGGAGGTTGCAAACTCCGTTCCGGAGGGATCCGGATATTACTCGCAACTTTCTTTGAAGATGACCTTGATTCCCCCTCCCTTGTGCAAATACGTGAAGGCAAAAGTCGCACGGGGCACTGATGACCAACCTTCCAAGCATTAAAATTCGTTGGGCGAAACAGAAGCTATCAAAGCCCCAGTTCAAGGTTCTTTCATATGCAGAACCCCGTTCACGATTTGTTGTCAAATATATAAGAAATGCTGAGTTCAGGTCCAGGTCCTCTAAGGGAGTCACCTAAAAACTCCCGAAAAAGTTAAGACAAATGCAGTTTTTGACTGTATTCACACACCGATTGGCATTATTAAAATACTTCTAGTCAATTTGTAACTAATACCCCACTCACCAAATGTCAATCCTGTTCAAGAAAAGATTAGCCTGAGTGATACCAATCTCGGCGGCGGACTTGTGCGTCCGTCCTGAGGTAGGTAGATAGCGAAAGCTTAGGCCGCGTTTCACTA
>BOPP01000256.1:516853-546397 GCA_017312745.1 Gryllus bimaculatus | reverse complement strand
ACGACGCTGGTCGCCCCGCCCGCTCCTCCTCTCCACGCGCTCCAACCTCGCCCCGCTCCTCCTCGCCCCGCTCGCTCTCGCCGCGGCTCCTCCTCGCCCCGCTCCCTCGCTCGCTCCTCCTGCCCCGCTCATCCACGCCTTCCCCGCTCCTCCTCGCCCCGCTTCCTCCTCGCTCCGTTCCTCTGCGCCGCCGCTCCTCTGCGCCCCGCCTCCTCTCCCCCGCTCCTCCTCGCCCGCTTCCCTCCTTCGCCTCGCTCTCCTGCCCCGCTCCTCTCGCCCCGCTCCTCCCTCGCCCCGCTCCTCCTCGCCCCGCTCCTCCTTCGCCCCGCAACCTCTCGGCCTCGCTCGCTCCTCCCCGCCGCTCCTCCTCGGCCCCGCTTCTCCTCGCTCCAGTTCCTTCCCTCGCCCGCTCCTCCTCCGCCCGCTCCTCCTCGCTCCGTTCTCTCGCCCCGCTCAATCCACGCCCGCTCCTCCTCGCCCCGCTCCTCCTCGCTCGTTCCTCTCGACCCGCTCCCTCCTCGTCCGCTCCTCCTCGCCCCGCTCCTCTCGCCCCGCTCCTCCTCGCCTCGCTCCTCCTGCGCCCCGCTACCTCCTCGCCCGCCACCTCCTCGCCTCGCTCCTCCTGCGCCGCGCACCTCTGCGCCTGGCTCCTCCTCGCCCCGCTCTCCTCGCCCTCGCTTCCTCCTCGCCCCGCTCCTCATCGCCCGCTCCTTCTCCTCCTCGCCCCGCTCCTCCTCGCCCGCTCCTCAAATCGCCCCCGTTCCCTCTGCGCCTCGCTCTCCTCGCCTCGCTCCTCTCGCCCCCGCTCCTCCTCGCCTCCGCTCCTGCCTCGCCTTCGCTCCTCATCGCCGCTCCTCTCGCCTCGCTCCCCTCGCCCGCTCCTCAATCGCCGCTCGCTCATCGCCCCGTTCCTCCTCGGCCTCGCACCCCCTCCTCCGCTCGCTCCTCCTCGCCTCGCTCCTCCTCGCCCCGCTTCCTCCTCGCCTCGCTCCTCCTCGCCCCCGCTCCTCCTCGCCCCGCTCCTCCTCGCCCGCGCTCCTCCTCGCCCCGCTCCTCATCGCCCCGTTCCTCCTCGCCTCACTCCTCCTCGCCTCGCTCCTCCTGCGCCCCGCCTCCTCGCCTCGCTCCTCCTCGCCCGCTTCCTTCAATCGCCCCGCTCCTCATTCGCCCGCTCCTCATCGCCGCCGTTCCTCCTCGCGCCCGCTCCTCCTCGCCTCGCTCCTCCCTCGCCGCCGCTCCTCATCGCCCCGCTCCTCATACGCCCCCTCCTCATCGCCCGTTCCTCATCGCCCAGCTCGCTCATCGCACCGCTCCTCCTTCGCGCCCGCTACTCCTCGCCGCGTCCTCCATCGCCCCGTTCCTCCTCGCCCCGCCCTCCTCCCCCGCTCCTCCTCGCCTCGCTCCCTCCTCGCGCCCCGCTCTCATCCGCCCCGCTCTCATCGCCCCGCTCCTCAATCGCCCCGTTCCTCCTCGCCTCGCTCTCTCGCCCCGCTTCCTCCTCGCCTCGCTCCTCCTCACCCCTGTCCTCCTCGCTCCCGCTCCTCCTCGCCCCGCTCCTCCTCTGCCCCGCTCCTCCTCGCCTCCCGCTCCTCCTCGAGCCCCGTTCCTCCTCGGCCCCGCTCCTCCTCGACCCCGCCTCCTCCTCGCCCGCTCCTCCTCGCCCCGCTCCTCCTCGCCTCGCTCCTCCTCCCCCGCTCCTTCTCGCCCCGCTCCTCCTCGCCGCCGCTCCCCTGCGCCTCGCCTCCTCCTCACCCCGCTCCTCCCTCACCCGCTTCCTCCTCGCCTCGCTCCTCCTCACCCCGCTGCCTCCTCGGCCCGCTCCTCCTCAGCCCGCTCCTCCTCGCCCGCTTCTTCCTCGCGCCGCTCCTCCTCGCCCCGCTCCTCCTCGCCTGCTCGCTCCTCCTCGCCCCGCTCTCCTCGCCTCGCTCCTCCTCACCCCGCTCCTCTCGCACCGCTTCTCCTCTACGCCCCGCTCCTCCTCGCCCGTCTCCTCGCCCCGCCCTCCTCGCCCGTTCCTCCTCGCCCACGCTCTCCTCGCCCCGCTCCTCCTCGCACTGCTCCTCCTCGCCCCTCCTGCCTCGCCTCGCTCCTCCCTCGCCCACGCTCGCTCCCTCGGCCTCGCTCCTCCCTCACCCGCCGCTCCTCCTCGCCGCGCTCCTCCTCGCCTCGCTCCTCTCGGCCCGCTCCTCCTCGCCCCGCACCTCCTCGCCTCGCTCCTGCCTCGCCCCGCTCCTTCCTCGCCCCCGCTCCTCCTCGCCCGCTCTCTCGCCCCCGCTCTGCCTCGCACCCGCTCTCCTCGCCCCGTTCCTTTCTCGTCTTCTGCTTCCTCGCCCCGTTCCTCTTGCCTCTCTGCTCCTCGCCCCGCTCCTCCTCGCCTCGCTCCTTCTCTGCCCGCTCCTCCTCGCCCCGCTCCTCCTCGCCCCCGCTCCTCTCCGCCCCGCTCCTCCTCGCCCGCTCCTCCGGCCTCGCTCCTCCTCGCCCCGCTCTTCCTCGCCTCGCTCTCCTCGCCCCGCTCCTTCTCGCCCCGCTCCTCCTCGCCCGCTCCCCTCGCCTCGCTCCTCCCTCACCCGCTCCTCCTCGCCCGCTCCGTCCCGCCTCGCCTCCTCCTCCACCCCGCTCCTCCCGCCCGCTCCCTCTCGCTCCGCTCCTCCTCGCCCCGCTCCTCCTCGCCCCGCTCCTCCGCCCCCGCTCCTCCTCGCCCCGTCCTCCTTCGCCACCTCCCCTCAGCCCGCCCTGCCTCCTGCCTCGCTCCTCCTCGCCCCGCTTCCTCCTCGCCTCGCTCCTGCCGTCACCCGCTCCTCTCGCCCGCTCCTCCTAGCCCCGCTCCTCCTCGCCCGCTCCTTCGACCTCGCGCCTCGACCTCCTCGCTCGCTCCTCCTCGCCCCGCTCCTCCCCACCGCTTCCTCCTCGCCCCGCTCCTGCCTGGCCCGCCCCTCCTCGCCCGCTCCGTCCTCGCCTCGCTCCTGCCTCCCCCCTCCTCTCCCTCGCTCCTCCTCGCCCGCGCTCCTCCTCGTCCCCTCTTCCTCGCTCGCTCCTCCTCGCCCGCTCCTCTCGCCCCCCTCTCGCCTCCTCCTCCTCGCCCGCTCCTACCTCGCCCTGCTCCTCTCGCCCGCTCTGCCGGCCCCGCTCCTCCTGCGCCCGCTCCTCCTCGCCCCGCTCTGCCTGCCCCGCTCTCCCGCCGCTCCTCCTCGCCTCGCTCCTCCTTGCCCCGCTCCTCCTCGCCCCCACCTCCTCGCTCGCTCCCTCCTCGCCCGCTCCTCCTCGCCCCGCTCCTCCTCGCCCCGCTCTGCCTGGCCCCGCTCCTCCTCGCCCCGCTCCTCCTCGCCTCGCTCCTCCTCACCCCGCTCCTCCTCGCCCGCTCCTCCTCGCCCCGCTCTCTCTCGTCCCGCTCTTCCTCGCCCCGCTCCTCCTCGCCCCGTTCCTTCTCGTCTCTCTGCTCCGTCGCCCGTTCCTCCTTGCCTCTCTGCTCCTCGCCCCGCTCTCCTCGCTCGCTCCTTCTCGCCCCCGCTCCGCTCGCCCGCCTCGCCCCGGAGAGGAGGTTCAGAGCATCAGCTTAATGTCACTGCAGTCCTTCTGATCTCCAGATCCTTGGTTCGAGTCTCGACGCGGTATGATTTTCCACACTAGCTATACGGCTGGGTTAGATTTAGTCGTTTTCTGGAGGAGAACTCTATGGACGGGCTGCTGATCGTTGTTTTCCATGGTTTCTCCTATCAACACAGGCGAATGCGGAGCAGTACCCTAACAAAAGGCCACGGAGCACGCGCGATCTTTCCTACCTCTTCCATTGTTCTATTCTCACCCTTACGGAATCAAGAAGATGATCCCGAGTTGATCCGGATCAACTTCAGTTTGATCCCGTTGTACGTTTCTCTACGCACTTGACACGAATCAACGTGTCTGGCTCGGATCAAATTTGACTCGCAATTGATACATCGCCGAGCGGTGGATCACAGCCAGATCAGGATTTATTTCTCGTCTTGGTCTTCTAGCTATTCCAGTTTTCCGTATTTTTTAAGTAAATACCTGTAGTTCGACTTAGATTCAGTATGGAAGTATTCGCTAAGAAGTAGGATTGCGCGCAATATTTGTTGAGCAAATGTGTTTTTAAGATAGTATTGTAAATAAAAGTAGGGTTAACGCAATTGTAGGTTAGAATTTTCGGTATTGGGAAGTAAACTTTAAATATATTTTTGCTTCAAATTAGTGAAATTATAAGTATTATTAGTAAAATAACATTTTGTTATATCTGTATTGCAATTGGCGTGGGATAGTTTTATTAAATACTTTTTTTAGTGTAGTAATACTTTCAATGTGTGTTCTTGTTAGGTTAATTTGTGTCGTAAAATTGGAGTATGTTTTCGAATATGACTCAATAATAATAATAATAATAATAATAATTATTATTATTATTATTATAATTATTCATGAAGTCATTGAAGATTTATTGTGGGGAGAGACACCACGAGTCATTCCCAAAGGAAGCGATTATTTTGAAATGTCAGAACAAGCATTAAAGCTTTCTTTGTATTTGGTCATTAAGTTTTCGAGTAATTCTCTTCCAACTGGAGAGAAATTGTACGTAGTTTATACATTCTTTCCAACGTCAGGTGAACCCATCACCGAACAAGAACACTACCACACGCAACAGAACACCACACAGACGGCACGAAATGAAATCAAAACAACTCGTTTCCTACAGCTGACCGCGAGAATTCCCACAATGCATTGCAAAATTGTTGCCAACAGCGCATTTTCAAGACTGCTCACGAATCATGGGAAGTCTCAAAACGATGGTGAAACGCACAGGGATCAAGTCGGCCTTGACTTCGCGGATCAGGATCACGAAACTCGGATCAACTACGAATTTGATGCTGGTTGGTGAAACCGGCCCTAAGAGACCAACCCCGAGGACTTGTGCTCCCTCATAGAAAAAGAATTAGTGTCGAGTAGCAGATCACGCAGAACATGCTGTCCCTCAGACCCAGTCAACCATGCCGAAAGGCCGTTAGCCACGGCCCAAGCGTGACTGCTAAGGCAAGAACACATTGAAGGCACATTCATAGTCGACATTTACTTTTGAAGAATACTTACGTGTTTTATTATTCGCATTTTCAATTCTTAGTCGTCACTTAGGTGTTTGTTTAAGCACTCACTTATTCTTACAAGTGAGCTTATATGTACCCTTAAATGGACTTTTATTTTTCAACGTGGAATAACATCAAATACTTTTATGAGTTTTCGGACGTATTAAAATAAGTAGGGATGTTCGTGTACCAAAACGATATTTGAGAGACTTCGAAAATCATTTGGAAACGCATAGGCAACAAGAATTCAGGAAGAGATAGCGTTGTGACAAGGATACAGTTGTAAATATTAGTCTCTCTGTTCACAACGTGGGCTTGAGGTACAGAGAATAACTGCTACCACTAGCCCTAAAAATGCTAATGGCACATAGATTTTATGCAACATCATCATTTCAATTACGTAATTTATTAATTCCCATTTCAGCCCACCGCACGTGGGCGCATTTTGTAGGTTATCCAACGAGAACCATGTTTATTGTCTTGATCATACAATGATGATCACAATGCATCATATGAAAAAGTTTATTTTGTTATTTTTTTTCAGTTGATATGTGCAGTTCTCTTTAGAATAAGTCAGCCCTCTGTTTGTAGAATCATTACAAGAAAATCTGAAGTGGTATCAAGAAACGTTCAAAAATTCATAAAATTCCATTCATATGTTGTACAAATATCGTACGCAAGTAATTATACTTACTAATCATGCAAAATGGGAATAATTCTACCAATAGCAATTATCCGTACAGGACTTAACGCATCGACACGACATTTATAATTTATTTTCTGTTGATGAAACCTATCGATGAAACCAGATGTTATTCATACGCTTAAAAGAACCGCCAAAATTGTAAACACGATTGGCACGGCCTTCTAGATTCGTATCTAGTAACCAATAAAGCAATGTTGCCAAATATTATTTTGCGAAATATTGCCTGAGTGCGACTCTGGAATAAGCCGTATCTATAAATACGAAACAATCTTAAGGGTTCACTTATTTTAAGTCAATGCTTATTATTTAAGCGTTTACTTGTACTATAAATGTCGACTATAAATATGGCCCCTGTATTACACGAAAACATACCTGCATTCTCTCATTATTATACATTACTTGAATTAAGAATAAATGTCACCAATGAGCGATGTTGAAAAAAAATACGATAAACAGAAACTTTTGTTACCCGGTAAATAAAACTATGCACCAAAAACCGAACCGCTTATTTGATACAATACTTCGGTTGTCGAACCAATAACCAAACCGCCTCTCCTCTCGCATCGAACAAAGTGAGCGCTCATGAAAGTACCGGGGTAATATGAGACCCCTCAGGTGATGACTATCTGAGTTAGCTCAGGGCTACCATTGCTGGTGTCTATGGAGCGGCTCTGTCCGGGAAATCCTAGGATTCCACTCTCCACGGTGAAGGATTTTCAACACTAGTTATGTACATTAAAGTTGTTAAAAGTACAATTTTCGAAATTATGATTTGAAAGTGGGGATGGAACCATTATTGTAGGGGTTGAATTTGGGAAATTTAGTAACTAATTTGACATGTTAGTCATTTAGTTGATAGGCCGGAGACATACGGGCTCACTTTAACGGACGTTAATAAAGCGTCCGTTGCAATTTACAGATACGAACGGGTCATGGCATATGAACGTGCTCGGAACGTCGGTTGGGCTACACTTGTCTGCCCGGAGTGTGGTGTTCACGAGAATACGGACGTTGTAACGTCCGTTACGCGACGCTCCTCGTCGACTCCTCGACGACTTGTTTGGTCTAATATTTTTATTATTCCTTGTTCTTGCATACCTAAGTGTGCCGTTTGCGATATTTTGGCAACCTTATCTTTGTATTCTTCTGCACATTTTTATCAAATTTACCGCCCGATATTTTAAAGTTGATACTCTCTTGGTATTGAAATATTTAGTGAGAATGCACCTTCACGAACCTCGCTTTTTTTAAAATTGGTCACACAAACACACAGAATTATATTCTTATTATTTGGTTGTCCATCTTCAATTATGTTCTCAAGTTCTACAGCCGATGCTTCCGTTCCGTATGGCGGCCTTTGCTTGTTTACATTATGAAGAAATAACTGCACATCGAAGTGATGAAACCAAAGCGATAATTCTCAAGCGTTAAATGCAGATTGCCCGTGCATTTTAACAGCTGTAGATCACAGAGAAGGAATTAATCACATTCGGTTTAAATTTTATAGTTGGAAAAAGTCATTTTAAAATCTCAAAAAATGAAAAATCTATCCAGGAATGGCCTTTGTTTCTCAAATATGCAAACGTTACTTTCAGGCGTGGTAACAAACGAAATGTCAATTGGAAAATGCCTAAATGCATGGCCATTGTTTCTCCTTGGAATCAGTTTCCTCTCCGCCTATAACTCAACTTTTGTGTTCAAGCTGTTAAACGGATGAGTTCCCAGCCCTGCTATCTTTAATTATGTAGTTGGGGGGTCATCTCATCAGAAGGCCATGTTTATGAGACCCGAACCGTCTTCTCCGAGTTGAAGAGATAAGCATTTGCTAACTGGATATTTGTTACTTTTATTTGCTGCTAGACCTAACGCGTAAGGCGTAGTTACAAAACTTAAGTGATGGTTGTATTGAATACTGAAAATACAAATAATTGGACTGCCTTTCTTGTTAAGTATAGTATATTTAATGGTTGATTATAATTGGAATATTCGTATTATTTTTGATAAATTCAAAATTATTTTCAACAGTAGAATATAAATGTCATATAATGTACAAAACATATTTTGGCCAGCAAGAATATTAACAAATAATAATATAATCGTAATAATAATAACAACAATGATAATAATAATAATAATAATAATAATAATAATAATAATAATAATAATAATAATAAAAATAATGAATGGTTTAGTTATCCTACAAAAGTTTTCAGGCCTTTCGTTGTTTTTGACAAAAAACTAATCTTTTGTCTAGAAAAATTAAGTTTATTTTACTGCTCATATCAAAATGTGTTAACATTATTGACGTCTTGGAAATTCATGAAAATATTTTCCTGGTTCCATACACTACAAGAATTCGGTGAATCGAGGGTCCCGGGTAATAATCACATTGAAGTTAGAGATGATTCATTTTAAACTTTTCACTTTCGTTCTATACCTATACACATATCATAATAACCGTTAACCATAATAATCATATGAGTGGTAAAATTGATCTTTTATTTTGCAAAGGAGGAAAGGTTGCGTTAAGAGGCCGATAGGCCGAACCTTGCTATCGTACTAGCCTAAAATGAAATGCCTTTCCTGGCTTTCATTTTATTTTTATTCAAGTATACAAATCAAGTCAAAACAATTGAAGGTGGTCGAGGTGGTTACTCGAGGACCAACTTTTTAATATAAGCCTCCTTGCCCTGTGCAAGAGGCCCTTGCCCTAATAGGAAATTAAGGGCTAATGATAATAATAATAATAATAATAATAATAATAATAATAATAATAATAATACAAATCACTTAATGAGTAGTAGCTGATGCGGTCTCTCGAAAGTATTTTGTTTCCTTTGTTACGTTCCATATTGATATGAACACTTGAGCATCTTCTTTCATTTAGCATTAGAACTAAAAATTGAATTTTCAGCACTCTGCGCATGCACTGTAAGAAGCGCCTTTACTATACAGTGGCTGTCTGTGATATAATGAATCTACTGGAGATAATTTACACATTCGACCCATGTCAAACATGTTTCGTTGTTTTATTTTCTTGCAATCGCTTACGAAGTAGAGAGAAAATTAAGTAACGCTGCGCGAAAACCCGAGAATATTCGACAGGAAACTTTTATTTCAAGGCCTTGGGAACGAAAAAGTGGATAATCTAGTTGCTAAATTTAGGGGGGAAATTTTCTAACGTGATGTAGCCAGAATCTATGTTTTGTGTGTCATTGATATCGAAAAATCGAATTACTGCAAAACGCCCGCCCGTCCGTCAGCCCGTCCGCCCGTCCGCCCGTCCGCCCGTCCGCCCGTCCGCCCGTCCGCCCGTCCGTCCGCCCGTCCGCCGCGTCCGCCCTGCGCCCGTCCGCCTTCCGCCGTCCGCTCGTCCTCCCGTCCCGTCGCCCGTCCGCCGGTCCGCCCGTCCGCCGTCCGCCGTCCGCCCCGCCGTCCCGTAGCCCAGCCGTCCGCCCGCCCGTCCGCCGGTCGCCCGCGCCGCCCGCCCGCCCCCGCCCGCCGCCCGCCCGTCCGCCCGTCCGCCGTCCGCCCGTCGCCCGTTTCCTCAACATCGCTAGCCGTTGGGTAAACCGTTCAGCCCATTTTCTCCAAAATTGATATTCCCCAGTCGATCTAGCCGATGATGCGACTCCTTGAATTTGAAACTGTCATTTTAATTTTGTGGGGTACTGTACATGAAGTCCTTGGTACATTTTCAAAATTTCGTTAACAATTGTTCCATCCATATTGATTAAATTTGGTTGTAGGATAGTGAAAGGAGCGTTTAAGAGAATAATGTGGGGCTCACGTTCGTTGAAAATCAAAAAAAAATTTTTTTCGAAAATTGCAAAAGTTCAAAATTTTTTCCGAACCTTCCTACAACGAAAATATTAAGAATAGAAGATTTTGAAATAAGACAATGTACAATTTTTCGAAAATTGGAGTACTTTTTATGTAATTTGACGTGAAACTACGGGCGAGAGAGAACATGCTGTTTTAACACCACTAGGTTTTTAACAGTCGCATACTATTGCCTTTCCGGGTCTGAGAACCCTATTTAGGGTCAACGACGCACCCCATAGAACAATGCAAGATAAATGAAGAAATATGATTTATCGGTCACATGCGTCTTTAACACTTGTTAACACGCAACCCTATATGTTTGTTAAGTGCACTTGTACCTACCTGTAGGTTAAGAAGTTTAAAATCCTTAGTAACCTCAATAAACAACCACCCCTTCATCACAAGTCAACATTATTACGAAACAAATCACATGGTAATTTACAAGACAAATAGTAATCAAAGAAACGCATTATTTTGGGTGATGTTCATTATTAATTACAAAGTTATTCATTGTGAAATTTGAAAAATAAATATTTGGTTAATTATTATTATTTTCGTTGCACTTGACAAAATGGATTTCTTCATCAGTAATATTTATTGACGGTGTGGTGTCGCCACTGGAAGTCGTCGCCCCACCTTCCTGGCCGATAGTCATTTTTTTTTTTTGCAGAGAGTAATGTCGTACATTTTCTCAGAGAACTGAGATTTTATGGTGACCGATAATATATTTAAAATCTAATACTACTAGTATTTAACAAAATATTAAAGTAATGTTCTGCAAGTTTGTATTAAAATACTTTTTAGGCAGCTAAAAGTAAAAACGGTTACTTTTGGGTCATGCACAGCTTGCTAAAGTTAAATTTTTAGCACTATGGCTGACAGTTGGAATATGCTCAATCGTTCAGAAAAAACTGAGAATACTAGAGAAAAACAAAGTATGATCAGCTACAAATGATATTAATGTAACATAGTACCCAATTAGTGATTTATATACTTTTTATTTTATTTATATATCAAATATATGTCAAAGAACCGAAAACACCGTATGTAGCGTATGGGGGAGAGGTACCATGTGTAATAATATCATGTAATGTGCATCTAAATTCTGTGCAGTAACGGGGAGCTCTAAACGTCTACGATCACATGTGTTTCACGAACTTAGTAAAACCATCGAATGTTATATATTGTGAACCACACATGGATCAGAGGACAGTGAATGTGTTCAAAATCCAATTATTAAAGTTGCAGGAAGCTGTCTTATCCATGTCTTGGTATTCCATGGAAGTATTTGAAATGGAAGACGTACATGCTGAATTAAAATCGGGATTCGTCAATTTCGATTGTATTTAACACACGTGTGTACAAATTAAAGTATTTTCCTGAATTATTTTGATTGTATCGTTCCATATAGTTTTGATAGCATATCTGCATATCTTTTACTCTTCACCACCCAATTTTCGCATATTAATTACCCACAATATGTGTAATTACTTCATTTGTAGTTTGTGCTGCCCATTTGTATTTTCTTTCGTCCCAAAATTCTTGAAATTGCTTCCCCACACTTTCTCTGTTTGGTTTGCTGTTTTTCGGCACAGAATCTTTAATAATTGATTTTATTTCAGAGTTTTTGAACATTACTAAAACGACATATTTTAATTTTATATTGATAATTACAAGCTATTATGTACCTAAAGCAGTTGCTATCTTAATGGTAAACAAACGGATTAAAGCGGAAAGAAAAAGGTAAACAAAGTGATAATTTTATGGCTTGCGACAGACATCGGAGATTGGTCTAATTTGAATACATTCTTGCTTCGCATTGGTTACGATACGAACAAACATCAGTAAATAGTCAGGAAAATTTTAGGCCCCAAACACACCGAGGAAGAAATTTACACACTAAGAGCAATTAAAAAAGTACACAGACATAAATTCTGACATTAAAAAACGCAGGCTCCAATTTTATGGACATATTAAAAGAATTGAATCAACAGGTTGACAAGACAAGTAGTAGAATTCTATGAAAACCGAAGTAAAGCAAAAATTGACACAATAAAATGAATCGCTGTAATTAAAGGAGACTTAAAAGTTGCCGAGTTAGCACAACAGGAATTCCGCGATAGAACGGTTATTAGACAAAATTTGTGACTGGAGGGTTGGCCAAGCGGAAAACAAAACAAAAAATCTAAAACTTCTTAGTGAGAGGAAAGAAAAAGTAAGCCCTGAGATAATGAAGATGATGTGGGCACAAAGGAAGATTAGAAAACGCTAAAAAGCTTCTATGTTGTACTTCATTTGGTTCGATAGGGCCCATTCGTTAATAATAATAATAATAATAATAATAATAATAATAATAATAATAATAATAATAATAATAAATATTACAAAAGTACAGTTGAATAGTTTAATAAAATTCCCGATTTCTTACAAGATATTTAATTAAAGATTATATTAGTGTACTGTAAACATGAAGTGAGATTTCTTCTCATTACCCTCATTCAGTTGTTAAAACCCTAAAAGTGAATGCATTTTTTGAATCGCTCCTGATATAAGCAAATATGATTCTCTAGTGAATTAGTTAATTTCAATGTTGAAAATTGCCCATTTCTGCAAATTTTCTGTTAAGAACAAATATTAAATACCTCATTGAGTTGGATGACTCGACGAACAAGATAATCATTGGTTGAAAGTACGTGCTGTAAGAACTTGGCCTCTCTCCTTACGTGAGTCAACTTTTTTGGCGGATGACTTCGAGAGTTTCCAACGGAGGTCGCGTATTTGGCAACATCGTGATCCCGATGACACACATCCGTACGTGCATTCAGGACACAGAACTGAGGAACATAATTCTCTTCCAGAATTGGTCCGAGAGAAATAATGAATAAATTTACTCGTACATTAAAAGAACAACATATAATTTATTACATATATGTTACATTGAATCCGAGACTCGCCCAGGATTTGCAGCGCGCGCGCGTATGTGTGTGTGTGTGTGTGCGCGAGCGTGTGTGCATGCGTGCGTGTGCGTGCATGTGTGTGCGTGCGTAGCGAGCATGTGCGTGTACGTGCATGCGCGTGCATGTATGCGTGTGTGCGTGCGTGCGTGTGTGCGCGCGTGCGTGCGCGTGCGTGCATGCATATACGTGCGTGCATATGCGTGCGTGCGTGTGCGCGGCGTGCGCGGGCGGGCGTGCGAGCGTGATAAAACACGTGTGTGGGCATGTCTGCGATTGGTTTGTTATTCCGGGCGCTTGAATTAATAAGGTCATTAGTCCCGTATGTGTAGTGCATGTTTTTTTTCGGGAGGTGGCGGTGATCTTTCCTCGCTCGATGGAGAGATCACCCACCAGCTGGACACTGCTTCAACCGGGACAAGCTCTGATCTTCCGGTTGGCTTCCCGGCGCGTGTAATTGTATAGTGCACAGCCGCGGATCCACAGAGAAGGAAATGAGGGAACCCCCCCCCCCCGAACTAAAATTTGTCAGTAATTATTAAGTTTTACTTATCACGAGACGTTCAAGCAAATATATTATCGGATTATCATTAAAACGAATAAAATCGTATAGCAGCATGAGCTGAGTGTAGCCTGTGATTTTCTACTAAATTTGCAATATGACATATTCGACGAAAACATTTTGAATTCTCGCCTCCTCCCCCCCCCTCCAAGAAGGCGTTAGAGGCATGCGCAGTGACATCAGTTGATGCCGTCAGTCTCCTCTCCTAGCGTGTGTGTGTGTGTGTGTGTGTGTGTGTGTGTGCGTGTGCGTATGTGCATGTGTATGTGTGTGAGGGAGGGGATGGCTACAGGTTTAATGTCTAGCCGACTTGATGGTTTCTTACAAAGAGGTTTTCGTACTTGTTGAATGTAAATTCAGTTTGATTTGTTGACTATTAGTTAAAATTATAACGAAAAAATTGATACACTGAATACATTTGTTAGTAAAGAAAATGTGTAAATGCTAGATTTTTGATCATGTGTTATTGGGTTTTGGGGTGGGGAGCATTTTGTTGATGGGACGTGTGTGTACAGTTGTAATAGATAAAATAACAGTTATTCTTTATTTTTTTAAGTTACCAAAATAATATGATTGAAGTATGGACGGTTAGGAGTCTAATTCTACTTATAATATCATTCTAAAATATCTTTATCTGGGGGTCGACAGTGCAAGGCATGAGATGAGTACGCTAGACACCATTCTTGGGATTTGTTTGAGGATGAAGTTGCATGCATAGTGTCAGAACTTTTAGAACAGTCATTTATTCTATAAGCAATGTACACTCTTATCTCATTACAAATATATTTTTATTAAGTTTTTATTCAATGTTTTGATAATTCCCCATAAATTACGTTGTAGGTATAGAGTTTTCGCGCCTCTTGTTATCTATAATGTATCTTCATCTCCTACATACAATTTTCCCACGCGCTATATAAGAGTGTAAATGGCGTATATTTTGGCTCTCGCGAATATTCTCTCGGAATTCACAGAATTTAACTCATGAATATTGCAACTTCAGGCAGGATTAAGTAGCTCAGTGACATCACTGATCACACACGTCACTGCAATGCATCTGACCAGGCGGTCATAGAGTTTGTGTCCTGACGGAAGCAGGATTTTCGACACCAGCTACAAAAGCTAGGTCGAGTTATGTCGCTGTCCGGTAATGAATGTTAGGGGCCAACTGCTCTGATCGGTAGTTTTTCCGTGGTATCTCCGATCAAAACCAGCGAATACCGGAGCAGTACCTCACAAACGGGCCACGCACCGCGCGCGATCTTTCCTTCCCATTCCTTGTCATATTCTCTTCCCCTACACACACTTACATGCACTACACTACCACACACGCCGGGAGACCAGTCTGGACCTTAGAGTTGGCCTGGCTGGGACGGTGCCCCGCTGATGGGACACACGTACATGGAGAAAGGGCCCACAAGTCTTCGGGTAAGTCAAGACCGGATCTCGCCATCCAGCCGGGAAAAATCACCACCACCTTCCGGGGAGAAAAACGTGCACTACCTTACGGGAATAATAACCTTCGCAATTATCTTACGCGCCCGGAAGCAACTCTCAGTCTTACAACAGGATCTCGCCATCCGGCCCCACACCCCACAAAAAAAAGAGAAGAGATTCTTTCACCAAGGGCGATGTAAAAAGTTTTTAATGATCGAGCGGTGACAAAAAAATGCCAGGGATTTTTTTCGCCGAGGTTCGTTTTAACTAGTTAACGTCCTGTTGTTACATCATAATTTTAATCGCTTAATAATTTTATTCATTCGCGATTAATTATTTACTAATTAAACTAGATGTTTTACTAGATATGTGTTTGTCATTTCATATTGCCTCGCAAAATTTAATCCATAGATTCCCCCGTATATAATGTAGGGCATCGTTTAAAACTGTTTTCATATTCGTAACCACGGGTCGTTCGGTAAGTTATGCAGCGTATATCGAGCTCGTATCTAAGGCATAACAATCTATAAGCATTAGTAAAATAATAAAATTTATTTCTTCACACAATAGTTACGTTCTTGCCGATGTGTCCGCGTACACTGCTGCAATTAGCGGGCTGTATTCTGTTCACCGCCTATCCACATGTATCTAATGAATCGGTATTCACTGTATCGGTGTGATTCTCATTCAGGTCAGCCATTGTCATGTAAATGTAATTCGCAGGCGCTCCGTCTGCAAATGTAAGAGAGCGCGTATATATAAATGAAATAATCGTAGTGAAAGAAAGGTATGGATGTTGAGTATTAATTTCGCACATATGAATACATCGAACAGCGTATACTATACCCTCAGCGGAATGCCAATCGTTGTTATGGTCATAGCCGTTCAATTTCCTTACCATTTCTTGCTTCTTTCTCTCACTCCCACTCGCTGTCTCTCTTCTCTCGCATCCGTTTTTTCTGGGCAATTCCTAGTCCACTGTTTGACAGCCTCGCTGTCTTTTAAATCATCGTCACTCATCGAACGCGTTTTGTTTTTCAAACGCTACAAACAGCCTCGGAGCGATTCTTGTGGGAGCGGAAGTTTCTTGCTACTATACGTCGCGCGCACGTGTGTTGTGCGTGAATGTGTGTATGTGTTGTGTGTGTGTGTGTGTGTGTGTGTGGTCTTGGGATAAAAGTCCAATGAAAGTATACATGGGTTATACAACGTGACAAGATCGCAGATGAAACCGGTGGACTTCCTTCGGGGTCTTGTGAATAGAGGGAGTCAGACCCACGAAAATTATTTGGGGAGGTCGGCGATTACGTCACTTCCCACAACGATATTTTTGAATGTATTTTGTGTTAGCATGGTAATGAAATACCTTAGGGTTTCAGTAGCGAAAATTTGCTAGTAACATTTTTGTCCGAAATCTGTAGATAATAGTATTGTTTATACAATAGAGTAGCTACGATAAAAGTCTTGGGATTGTTCCTAAATATGATCCATTGATGTTTCGAGCTGCAATTAAATGCTGATTAAAATTTCAACTCTCAACGTTTTTGCAGTGTTGAGTAATACTAAGCTCCATGCTAGAGTGATAGCAAACCTAAGTAATAATTAGAAAGTCCTGGTGCGTTCTGTATCACCTTCTAGTTTGACTTCTGATTTTGGAAGGAATTCGCGAATCTCAAATGTGAATAGGCTGAGATGAAGAAAGGTTACTCTATTGGAAAGTTTGTGGCCAGGTACGAATTTAATGGTTGACTCATAGGTTGATTGATTGTGGAAGTGATTTTCGGGCTTGTCAACTACAGGGTCATTATCCATAAGTGTAGTTGATATTTTGCAATTTTATATTTTTTTTGTTAAAACATTTGACGTTTTTGAATTAAGGTCGTCGTAAGAAAAAGCAAAAAAAAATAAATCCATTTATAAACCAGATGTGTCAAAAGTGTATCAAATACCTACTAATTTTTCTGCATCAATAGCAAGCTGAGAATTTGCATGGGCACAGGTGTCAATGAATGTCTGGCAGCGCTTTCTCAATTGGATATTCTAAGTCAATTTACACGCTTTCTTTATAATGAAAAGGTAACAGCCAACTGTGTCAATGATTGATTATTTTGTGTTTTGGGGCACGTACTGTATGGTGATTTAGTCATAAGTGTAGAGTATCTTTCACCCACGGAAGGTAGCAGTGAAATTTACACTGATATCGGTGTGAGGCTATCGATGGCTTGTTAGAGATGTTTCCCATTAGATACGCCCTGCCAGATGGTACTGTAGGGCATATAAGTGAAAAGGAGTGGTAAGTAAGTGAAAAAGGACAGAACAAAGGAAGAGAAACGAAATATCTGAACCTACTTGTAAGAGAAATGCGATCAAGTGATGTTACTATAAACCGAGGGTTCACTAAACCGCGGGTTACTACAACCGAGGGTTCATTACAACGAGGGTTCACTACAACCGGGGGTTCACATAAACGGGGTTCAACTAACAAACCGGGGGTTTCACTACAACGCGAGGGCTCACTACAACCGAGTTCGGTCGACTGTATTCGTATTTAGAGCATGGCGAGAATGCCAACGCATACGCCTTGGAACGTACGGGCTGTCCCTTTTTTCTCTTGATAACGAAGTAATGGACCGACCCTTCGACATGATCCTGGGCTCTCGGCATTTGTTTTGTACATTGTTGTATTTTTAATTAATGTTCTTGTTTTAAATCTTAATTACACATTATATTGTACACGCCAAATTCAGTTTTTGGTTTCCGAAAATTAATGTTCCATATTAATAAACAGTTCTAAAACATCAATGTTTAAAAAATCGATGGGTTTTTTTTGGGGCATGTACAATCACATCGATGTTTGGTTATCGACATCGCCAACACAAATGGTCAGGAAGCATTCTTACATGAAACTTTTCCCTTTAAGAACCAGAGTAATGCTCCTTTGTAAATGGGTTTTCGTTAATTTGTTTTTATTTTTTTTCATTTCACGCATCATCAAGCATGCTTAATTTTGTTGAATGGTAACCTCATGTAGTCAACCACCGCTTCGCATTAAACCCCCATAATATCATGCATATCCTGCATTAGTGGATTCATTAATGCACTCACAGCAGTCCCCACGCCGCCATCAAGAAGCTTTAATGCAACCTGACATCGTCTGCGCACAATTGAATGGGTGAAGCGTTTTAAACGTGAGAGACTTTAAGGCCTGTTTTGCTTCAAAAGAGCTATTTATAGTACGCGAGTCTTTGCTTCTCGTGTGTTTTGCTTTGGCCAGGTCAGCGTGCATTTGCAATAGTGCTGAAGAATCCATCCACGGCAGAATCTTCCATTTCTTTTTCGTTCTTCATTGTAGGACGACAGATCAACTTGAGAAATCACTCGACGCCGAGTAAACGTGATGACTAACACTGTTCTGTTCTCTACAACCTGTTCCCGACGCTAAAAACAAGGGAGACTTTAGTCTTACCAGTTTGTTATTCTTGGCTCTTCAGTATCCACTACATGAAATACTGTCCTGGGATGTGATCGATTTCACAATAAATTTTCTTTTTCAGTTTACGTGCTTTGAAGTTCTTTCTTACGTAACGTAAGAAGCAAACTGAATACGGCAGACTCATCACATCATTCTTTTCCTAGTATACGTAGCATACAAATACTCAATATATTTGCATATTTATAGAGATATGTAACAAGACAAACAGACTCTTACAACAAATTTTGAATACACTGATTCCCGACCTTTTTCACATGAAATACATCTTAAAGTTGAAAATATTCTGCGCGATGAATGCATTACTAATTATAAACAATCATCAATTATTTTAAAAATATTACTGACTTGACATACAAGGCAAACACGTGGTGGCTCATGCTCAATGTAAGAGGAGGAAAGACAAAGTCAATTGCATGAACTTCTTTAAATGAATATACACAACAAATTACATTAAATACTCTACTTGCGGTGGCATAACTTGGCTTACTCACAATGTAATACATCGTCACACGATGGTGGTTCGGAAGATTTTTAATTTTCTTGCTGAAATGCTTCACGTTTCATTAAGAATAAAGCATTTTCAATTGAGAAATTATAGAATTCTATCAACTGATATTAATAACTCTATTTCACGTTCTTGTGCTCTAACACGCATCATATATTCGTATTTTACCTTTGTTAAATTTTGATCTATAACTTTCTGACAATATAATTTGGGGGTGTTTTAATTTCTTGTATCAGTTACTAATTTGTATTTATACATTTCCTGGGTTCTTTTATGCACGCTCCTACGCATGTCCAGCCATTGAGCCACGTCATTTGTGTTGAGTTTTCAACGAGCTATCTTGGGCACTCAAAAACGCTTAAATAGGAATTTAACGGTTGCCGAATGCAAGAGATCAAATTGCAGTCCTCATCTTGCCTCATATTTCTCTCTACATAATGGCCGTTAAAGCTAGTGGAAGTGGACGGTTCGATTGTGCTGTTTTTTTTTTTTTGTTTGTTTCTTATTTAAGTCGCATCACTATAGGTCATTAGCGCACTATTGCTTGTAACGGTATGGTAACTGGTGGGTTGACGACGATAATGATGATGATAGGGGGTGAAAGGACGAAAAACACAATAAACCATACCCGAGGCGAGACTCGACCGCGATCCTTCGGTACGAGTTCGCTACGGCACTACTGCTTTAAGCGATCTGCGGGCATGGATCGGACGATTGTGTGTTATTTGTTATTTATGTAGTTCTTATCGTTGCAATTCTAGTGACTGATGGTGAATTTGAGTAACGAATGACAATAAATGATTCGTAGACCTGAATTAACGAGAAATACTAATAATATAAAGCCGTGTCCTCAGTTGATTACGTTTTCATTTCCAAGTGAATGAATTAATTGAGGCGGTCATCTTAAGATCTACAAATCCGCCTGATTTTTTCAAACTGATTGCTTCAATCTTTTTCAAACCAAGCACTTCGATGAAAAACATATTTTTAGAAAAAATTGAAGATCGATTAGTTACTAACAACTTCGCCAGATTGAAACTGTGGGTGAAATTGCTTATTCTTTCATATTCAAAATCAGCTCGAAGTATTTTTCAGAACATTCACCCCGAACATGTACAAGTGGTTTACTTTTTTTAGTGTATCAAACTATCGCGAAATATCCGACAAGGTATGCAAGCGAATGCTTAGCTCGGTGGTTCAGAAGGAAGTGTCTCGCCTTCAATGAGGTCCGGGTTCGATTACTGGACAATCTCATGTGCAACTTCTTCTAACAAACGATTTCGCTGCTTCATCAATAATAGTCCAACCCCTGTGAAGTGTCTAAACTACCCCTATTCTTATTCTTCCAATTCTGGCCGCCGGGTTGTGACGCAAGGCGGCGCGTAGTAGGAGGGGCGTACGCGGAGATGCTACCTGGCGGGTCCTCTTGACACAGACTACGACGAGAACGTGAAAGACATATGTTAATGGTGGATTACTGCGAAGTGCACAATTCATCGAGGAATTACCCCAAGTCCAAAAAATTAACGGAGGATTATTCAAGTGGCGAAGCGGGTCAACGCCCCCCACGGGGTTGCAGCTGCGTTGGGCGTCAATTGCAGACGAATCATTTTTTTTTCAAATTATTACGATGCAAAATTTTTTCAGCCTGAAGTAGGCCTCCTTTTACCCTGCGCCCGCTCGCGTTGCAAAGGCCTCGCGGGCCCGAATGTTACGGTATGACAAAGCGTCCTCGCCCGGAAATCCACCACGAAACTTCTTCCGGTGTGTGGGTGCAGCATCTCAGAGAAAGCGGAGGCGAACGCGGTCCACTTATCGCCCGAAGAGTGAGGCAGTAGCGAGTATGATTGCCGCGAGCGCGTCAACTACTACACTGCGATTTTTGCTACGCCGCCCTATTCGAGACGTAATCGCACTAACACGTACGACAGTGTCGGCTTTAATAACTGTGGATTTATGCAACTCCGGCCTGGAGTATCAGTTGTAAAAATATACTTTGGACGGCGTAGGTGGCAGAGGCAGAGAATGTAACAGAAACATAATTGGGAGAGGTGGTCAGGAATCATCTGATTGTCACTGCAGTAACTCTGGCACCGGGAGGGCTCTGTGTTAGATATCCGACGGTTGGCAGGAAGTTTGACACTTTAGCATACACGTACGCACTGGTCGGTTTTATACTGCAATTCTTGACAACTCTGCCTTTAGTGGTATCAGCTGTTGAGGTATCGACAATGGGAGCTTGAACTCACTATGGTGCACGTACTATGGCGACGTTCAAGCTCGCCGATTTGATGAAATAAATAATAAAATTTTTTTGCATGACATTCATTTTAGAACAACAAGAAATTTGTAAAACAAGTGGCTAAGTCGGAATTAACAATTGTATTACAAAAAAATTAATGACAACTATATGGAACGAAATTAAAGGTACAATTTATAATAATTTGCTTCAGAATTTATATTTTCTGACATCTTTCTTGAAAACTTTAGGAAGGGAACTTTGATGAACCTGTAACGTGAAAAGATAAAGATGTTAAATGAAAGGAATGATAGGATGAGAAAAAGAAAAATTTCGCTCAACTTTCCTCTGATATGACTTGTCCAACACGGTCTCTGGATACCAACCGCATGTCGACACCGTCGCTGTTGACTGGGCTGTGCACCCACGGCCTTCTTTCATTAGTGACGTGGAAAAGAACCCGGCAACGCAACTACCGCAGAGGTCGATTACCCATAACGAGTAAATTATACGCAGTGGGAGACGGCATTGGGGACTTTTTTACGCGGAATGACCGCACCGGAGGATGCAAACCGCTCCAATTTGAAAGCGCTTTTGTGCGGGAGGACGACTATTCCAAGTCATGTGTTGGTGGTTCAATTCGACATAGCGTTTTTACAATAAGAGGTTATACAAACAAATTACGGCCCTAAAATGTAAACGTTTACATTAGTACGTTTTTCTATCGACTTGCCATCAAATGACGTTATCCCCTTTTGGAAAACAAATAAAAAATGATTCTTTCAATGAATGGAAACATGGAAATAAAATACAGCGCAAGAATACGAAAGAAATTGACTACGGATTTTTTCATATTTTTAACTTTTATGTTCAACAGTTTTAAATTATTTTAAGCCTCTTTGTTCGTCCTAAAAAAATTCCAGCTCTTTGGTGTGGAAACATCTAAGCGCTCGTTAGCTACGCTACTATTAATAATTATATAATAATTTATATGAAGTCGTCATTACAACAATACTGTTTATTACAATAGCAGCTTTTGATAGCTTAGCCACAATCAGTTTCTAGTAGAAGAAAAAAACGTGATTCTATGAAAACTGATGATGATGACTAAGCCATGCGAAAGCTTCTATTGTAATAAACAATGGTGGATAATGCTAATGATAAATTATTTCATTGTGAATGCCACAAAACCTCACCACATATAGGGAATAAAAGTTTTCAAACGACTTGTGAGATAACTTGTTGGGAAGTGGTATAGGCCGGGACTCAGGAAGGATCGTAACACCTGAACAGTTGCGTAGGTATGACTTTCGTTTATGAAGAGCATCACAAACATGTATTTTATTTTATCCATTATACGGTATAAAATTCTAAATATTTTTATCTTGTCTCGCGTACAATACTTTTGTTTTCAAATTATAAATTATATAAAATAATTTAAATATTACGAGTTTTAATTTACTACCTCCTCGGAAACATTTGAACTACTTGCAATTAAAAAGAACAAAAATATGACAAAGCGCAAACAACTATTTTTGCATCAAGATACGTTCCTTCAAGAGCTCTTTTTGAATCATTTTAATCAGCTATCTTCATCTTTTTTATATAAACTCGTCTATTTTCTTTTTCTCGTTGAATGTTCAACACTTTCCGCCATAAAACAATTCATTGGCATTTAGAAATGTCTTAAACTTCATAAGAGCTTCAACAATATTAAAGGTCAAAAATGACATTAGTATATAATTTTTACAAAACAAACATATTCTGCTCACATATGCCTGGCGCATTAAGCACTGAACTGCTACGTCCACGATATTTAAATGTTTGGTTTTTACACACACTGTCGTACTGACATAGTAATAGAGAAATATATAGTTTTATTTCAACAAAAACCGGTGCAATTTTCAATGAGAAAAACTTGTGTTTGTTGTTCTCTGAATCCGAAGATGCGAAAATTATTTGTTCTGTGTTATGTGTTAAAAGGAACACTCACAACAAACGTGCAAAACGTTCGCCAAGCTCAGTTGAAAAACATGCTTGCGGCTAAACGGTTAGAGGGATCTATCCAGACATTTTTTTCTCCGATCGATTTGACTAATGTCAGGGACCTTGAATTTAAATTTTGGATTTTTGCGTCTTCTCTACAATCAATTCTTAAAGTATTTTGCAACAATTGTTCAGAAAAGTTCTTCGAATTTGTTCTTTTAATTTTCTTCTGAAAAAAGAGAAATGTGGGATCATTAAAAAACCAGCCATCCGATTTTCGTTAAACTGAATTTTCCGAAAATGTGCAAGGTTAAATGTTTTGGCGTCTTTCTACAACTACATATTGAAGATAATTATTCCCCCCAAATGAAAGATCTGCGTCTACAAAATTAAATATTTTAAACGAATGTAATATGTTTTTTTTAAAATATGAGTCAATTTTTTCAGAGAAAGCATAAGGGATAGCTGTAATTCTTTTTTTGGGAGGGGAGGTCTGCAGCATATAAGTATTTCTTATGCTCTCGTAATGTAGAATACGAGAAAAAAAAATGAACAATAAACAATCACAAATAATAATTATAATCAATAGATAATAAAAAAAATGATTAATAATAAAATAATAAAAAAATAGATAATAATATTAATATATTAATAAAAATAAATAACGACTAATGGTATTTAGCAATTCTAAGAATATGTGAAAACCAAAAAATATAAAAAAACAACGAAAATGAAAAGTTAATCAGCGGAAATTAGATTACTATCCTGTTGTTGTTTTTTCTGTCGTAAACCTAAGCGTTTATAATGCAAAGTTGTTTTGAAGGTTCAGCTTGCTCAATGCTAAATGAAGTCGCTTGACAATTCATGGGTTTACAAGTCTACATGAGCTGAGTCGTAACACTGGAACCGTAATTGCATCTGCTTCGACCATTCACATTAATCAGTACAAAGAGATTATCTTTTTTTTTACGTTTAAGTATCAGCTTTAATTCATTCAATTTTGTGGGAAAAGAAAAGAAAATTATTTTGAAAAGATTAGATTACTGAAATGGAAGTTTTCAATTCCATATGTAGTACTGTATTTTTATTTCCAAATCTACTTGGCGATAGTGCAAACGAATTCCAACAATGTTCTATCCATTACTAAATATATCAACGCCAGCAGGGGAAAAATTATTTGCCAACCAAAATCGTGGAAAAATTTAGTAGTTTTTCACTTCCCCTCTGTCCGTCGTATAAAGTTTGTTAAACCCTAAAATGTCTTTTGAATGTTTTTGAGAATTAAACAAAGGATGCACACATTGAAACATTCGCCTTCTCAGAGTATAAATAATTTCGTAATTAATACTTTTCCTGTTTTTGTCTTTTTTATCGCATTCAATATTAAAGACAGGATTTGGACAATCGTAAAGATTTGACAATCGTTTCAAAAACGACTGATTTTCGCATGTTATCAATTATGTAGAAGAATGACGATGAAAACATTGCAACAAGATGACCAAATAGTCCGAAATGCGTATTATTCCTTATTCTTAAACTTTTCGTTAAAAAGTAGTCGCTAATAACCACAGCTGTTGGAATGCGACTAATAAAACTAAACAAAAAAAAAAAAACATTTCTCTTCACTAACCTTGCAGCATTACCCGCTGAATCCAGGCCGGTGATAATGTGATATGGTGGGTCACAATTATCACACGAAAATTTCGATTGGTGAAATATCCTCTCGGCATTTCGGTCCAGATATGTACTCCATAACGTCAAATCCATTAAAAACAACGATTTTTTTGGCGTATTGCGTCGACTCACAAACACTATACCATAACTGTATTGCAAGAATCGTCAACAGTATACGCGATTTGCATGTTTGGCGACATTACCGGACAAAATCGAGTTTGCGAACTCTTTTAAATTAGCGTATATAAAAAAACGTAATAGCTTACGAGTTTTTGCTTGCAAAAATTATCTCTGAAGTTGACATAATAATTAAGTTGTGATAAACATTGGATGACGCAATTTAAATATATCATGCGAAATTTGAAACAAAAATTTGTATTTTTCACACGATTCATTTACGGCTGTCTGGGAAGGAAAGGTTGAAAACTTCGAAACTAAGCATCTTTACGATTTTTTAAGCAACATTTTATCTAACAGACTACTGTGATATTCAGAATTGCTACGCAAGCTATTAGCATCACCAGTTGGTTTGAAAAAATAATTTCTAGGGCAAAAATTCCCATTATAAAAGTATAGGAAACCCTCCGTAACATGTTAAATTGTTTTATCGATTTACAAAAGAAATATATTTGTTCAGAAAAGAAAAATTTAAGCGCATAAAGAAAAGCTGTAGAATTGTGTAAATCGAATGCTTTTTTTATTTGTGTTAGTTTTTCTTTTCATCATGTATATATTGTCCTTTGTAATAATAAAACAATTTATATATTTGTGGAATGTTTTACTTCTGAAACGCACTTTTGCACTACCAATTTTCTCAAACCAGCCTTTGAGTGCTTATTGCGCCCAGCCATTCGGGAATATTCAAGGAATATTTTTAGATTACAATATGCTTAAAATTGTCTTAGAGCTAATTTTCGAAGTTTCGCACTTTCCCCGCCGGACACCTTATACCATTTTTGTGGAGATGCAGGGGGGTAAAGTAGGGGCGTTCTCCGGGTCAGCTACCCCACTCGCCGGACCCTGGCTGAAACATCAACAGAGGATCGCTGTAAACAAAATTGCAATAAACTACCGTAACATCCGAAAGCCACCTTAGATACGTCTTGCAAAGTGCGTTGTTTAGTGCAAAAACGCGCCAAAAAGAGCTAGTTACGTAGGGCTGTTCGTTGTATTCTTCGTTGAGGTTCTCGTAATTTCTCATGTGCAGCGTTGTCCTACTTCGTTTAAATATGCCTTTTTGTGTACGCTAAGTGAGCCTCAGTTGCGAATAGGCGGTGGATGGTGCTTGAGTCAAGTTTCGCTACGCAAATGTGTTGGAGTCATTGGATGTTAATAGCAATATGTCGAATGATATCCTGGCGCCTTCTCTCGTAAAGCTATCTTCTGTTTCGTGTACCTCTCTCATAATGCGTCTCTTCGTCATTGCAAAATGTCTTCCTATCCTTCATTGTCTTTCTTTCTCATGTGGTCTCTGGTGGTGCTTCTTGGCTTCAAGTGGTCTTCGCTCTCTTACTGCGAATGTCATCTTCGATCTTCGATCGCTGTTATTCTACAATCATGCAAATCTCCTTCTTCATGTCTTCTCTTTTCTCTTCTCTCTTCTTCTTTCTTCTCTGTTCATTCTTCTTCTTTTCGTCTTCTATTTCTTTTTCATTGCTTCTTTTCATTGTCCTTCTTCTTCTTCATTGTCTTCTTTTTTCTTCTTCTTTCTTCATTGTCTTCTTCTTCTTCTTGTCTTTTGTTTGCTTCTATTTTTCTCTTCTATTCATTGTTTTTTTCTTCTTCATTGTCTTGTTCTCCTTGCATTGTCTTTTTTTTTTCCTTGTCTTTTTCTTTTTTTGTTTGTTCTTTGTCTCCTTTCCTTCTTCTGCTTTGTTTTATCTTCCGAGATTTGTCGATCATTATTGCTTTAATTTCTATTATATTCCATAAATAGGGATTGCGTACATTATCTTTATTTTCCTTTGAAGACATTCGAAAAATTTTCTCGTTAACACGTGCTGAATCTGCAACTAACACAATGCGTGGTCGAAGCCGTCAATTATGTTTAGAAAAAATATTTTTGGCCAATGGAAGGGCTCCCGCAACGAACAAAAGTTTAATGCATCGGCGTAATGCGAGACCTTACTCCGGCAGTAACTGTAGTAGTAATGTCAAAATAAGTGTTAATTCGACGTTTCTATCCACGTTTTTCTTGTAAAACTTTAACAGTCAGTATAAAAAATATTATATAAAACCCGTTTTTCCCCGGGCTTAAAACCCAAAAAGCTCGGATTTAACAGGCAATGAAGAAAGCAATTAAGAAAACATACAGAAAGTTGAGTGTAAAATCATTCTGTAAAGACAAGTTGTGAAGAACTTAAACCAAATTATACTGTAAGAGATTTGATAGTTTAAACTCATGTTACAGTTTGTTTATTGAACTTTATAGTTTTGGGAGCCTTTTTAATGCTTTTTTAAAACAGCTGAAATCAAGGAGGATAAAAATGTTGGGAAAAATTAAATCATTAAAAAAAAGCTTTGCGAGAGGAAGGATAGGAGAATTCAAAATTACTGGCCAGAAGGAACGAATTTTAGTATAATAATTGCATACACATTCTCATTCTAGTTACTTTCCTGTTACTTCAGCACAACTAGCATTTGGTTTCCTTTAGGTCCTCGCAGCATCCTATTTGTGCCTAACCGTTCAACCAGAGTTTCCACAACAATTATTTCTTCTAAAGGGTCATTTCTCTCCAACCAATTCCGAATTGACTCCCGAAATGAAGATACTTAAGGAGTGTATGTGATAGTAAGTGGGGAGGCGGGGCGGGCGGCGGGCGGGGGCGGGGGAGGCAAGAGGAAATATCCGTTTGTGTAGGGTACTTTATTATATACTTATATATATATTATATTATTATTTATTATTAATTATTATTATATTATTATTAATATAATTTGCATGTTAGATGTTTATCTTATTTAGTATTAGCTGCCACCGGTTAATGCACATTTGCCAGTTCAAATAAATTTATCTTATCTTATTAGTAGGATACTAGTAGGAAAGATAGGTCTGTGAAATTACAATTATAGAATATTTTTCTTCAATTGTATATATCATGTGAATTTTGTTGGAAAAAATATTCAAAAACTGATACGTATTCTAAAATTTAATAAATTGGGGCAGTATACTACCATCTCTGCTCATTCAGGTCGACGTGTGCACGGGCTAATTTCAGAAATGCTCTGTCTAAACGTCCTCATATCAAAAATTGTTCCAATGTGTTATGATGCAGTCCGCATACGCCAACTAATTTTTAACTTTCATTATAATCGTTTTTAATTATACAAACGGATTATACAACTCGTTGTTTCGCCTTATATTTTTATATTATGAATTGAAGGGGTCTTTCGGAAGCGTTTCGTTAATTACATAGAGGATTCAGAACGCGCATTACAAAGGAGTGTGCCTGACGGCTACGGCGTGCACAATAGATTTTCTGGCGCATGCACA
This sequence comes from Gryllus bimaculatus, assembly GCA_017312745.1. Classification (NCBI taxonomy): domain Eukaryota; kingdom Metazoa; phylum Arthropoda; class Insecta; order Orthoptera; family Gryllidae; genus Gryllus; species Gryllus bimaculatus. The sequence continues at coordinate 518,439 of BOPP01000256.1, read as the reverse complement.
GATGCACAAATTGGTGCGAATTTCAACTACCCACCAATCTTTATAAATGAGGTCTCTAAAGACAAGAATTCCACGGAGACGTGACGGCTCAGGCATGAAGCTGAAGCCTCCCGTCTGAGCACGCAAATTTTCCTGCGCTCTTTACAACTAGCGGAGAAAGGGAGGTACTTTTAGGCGATAAACAGGCGATTTTGGAATTTAGCTCAGAGGGTCATTTAGGTTGAGATATTTTACATGCAAGTAAATCAGCTAACATGGGAATCCGGCTTTACTTTCTCCAAAGGAAGGCGTTACAAGGAATTTATAAAAAAATCACAGGGCTTCGATCGGGTATGAACACGACAATTGGGTAAAACAGCCCGATACGCCAACCATTACACCAGCACACAATATGTTATCTCACAGCGTAATGGTAGTCCCCTAGATCAAGTTCTTTCGGAATGTACTGCAACAGGACACCGCTTCTCTCCGTGATTCGTCCGAGAGACATACCATATTACACGCAGGCACCGGGCGACGTGTGGGTATCAGGGTTACGATGACTCGAACGGGAGTGGGCGCTGGTGCGCGGAGTGCAAACGGCGCGAGGTACTACTCCAAAAGGCGTCATAAACAAAATAACGAAAAATCATTCAACATTAATGTTTATTTTAACAAACAGTGGATTATATACACATATACACTATCACATAACACATATACACATATACACATAACAACATACCATATGCACATATACACTATCCCACATACACATACACATATAACACGTATTACACATATCCATATGTATGTATGAATTAGTGTACATTTGTATTTTTTCACAAAAAATATTTAATATGATACACTATCCAGAATCCCACATACAATACATTTACGTTAACATTAGAATGCATTGCCAAATGACATTTAACCATTGAAAGGGTTCACAAATGATCTTTTCAGCTGCATAACTCTTTTTACACTATTAGAGCAATACTGATCATCAAAAAGAAAAATAATGTTTATTTTAACAAAACAGTGACATATGAATTAGCTTACTTTTTCTTTTTTATATTTTTTTTAAAGACTTAATATGTTGGTAATATATAAATGTATTCAGCTTCTGGTCATGACACCCTTCTCATCAAGCTTTTGGTCCAGTTTCCTGAATCTTGAGCAAACTGAGATGGCCTTTTTTGCTTCTGGACGTAATGTCGCTTCACTATGCGCACGACTTGTTGGACTCTCCTTTTGCTTGTAGTGGTAGGAGTAGAGGTAGGCGAAGTTCTATTTTGTTAACACGCAGAGAAATCAAATCTGGCAGTTCTCTTTATCGTAGTAAACAAGTTTTCTATAACTCGGAACGAAATGTCTAGTTTTTCAATTCTTGCTAATCTCACGCTTTTTTAATTTTTATTTCTTTATCTATTCTTAAGGTTTTATTCCGTCTTCAAATATTTATAGTTCAAATAATGAGAAGGGATTCTGGAATCAAGAAAACGTGCGTAGATGAATGTTCTCCCTCACACATCAATACAGTTTTTTCTGTTTTTCGACTAAATAAATCTAATCTAAACTCAACTCGATGGCCTAACACTCGGAAT
>BOPP01000256.1:494571-511731 GCA_017312745.1 Gryllus bimaculatus | reverse complement strand
AGAAGAAGACCAAATGAAAAAGAAGATAGAAGACAATGAAAAAGAAAGAAGAAGACATGAACAGAGACAATGAAGAAGAAGAAGACGATGAAGAAGAAGAAGAAGAAGACGATGAAGAAAAGAAGAAGAAGCCGATGGAAGAAGAAGAAGAAGACGATGAAGAAGAAGAAGAAACGAGAAGAAGAAGACGAAGACCACTTGAAGAAGAAGAAAGAAGACACATGAAGAAAGAAGAAGAAGACAAATGAAGAAGATAGGAGAAGACATTTTGAATGAAGAAGAAGACGACAATGAGAAGAAGAAGAAGAAGAAGAAGAAGAGAGAAGAAGGCGCCAGCATTGTTTTTCGAAATATTTGCCTACATACTAACATTCCAAATTGACTCCCGAATATTGCCACATTTCGCGTAGTCAGAAACTCTTGAGCTGCCAAAGCAACACATCCTGGCTACCCTGGCAAACAATTAAATTCTTGCACGTACTGAAGAGGCTTCAACATTAGCGTACACTTAACAATAAGGCATATGGCTTACAAACGGAAGTCAGCGGACTAGTTACCTGCTGCAAACCATTGAAGCAAAATTAACCGCACGAACCTCAACGAAAAAGAATACGAAACTGTTAGACAGTCCCTACGTAACTAGCTCTTTTTTGGCGCGTTTTTGCACTAGAACAACGCACTTTGCAAAGACGTATCTAAGGTGGCTTTGCGGATGTTACGGTAGTTTATTGCAAATTTTGTTTACAGCGATCCTCTGTTGATGTTTCAGCCAGGGTCCGGCGAGTGGGGTAGCTGACCGCGGAGAACGCCCCCTACTTTACCCCCCCCTTCATGCTCTCAAAAAATTGGTATAAGGTGTCCGGCGAGGGAAGTGCGAAACTTCGAAATTAAGCTCTTAAGACAATTTTAAGCATATTGTATCTAAAAATATTCCTTGAATATTCCGAATGGCTGGGTCGCAATAAGCACTCAAAGCTGGTTTGAGAAAATTGGTATGCAACAGTTTGCGTTTCAGAAGGTATAAACATTCCACAAATATATAAATTGTTTTATTATTTACAAAGGACAAAATATTACATGATGAAAAGAAAAACTAACACAAAAAAAAAAGCATTCAGATTTACACAATTCTACAGCTTTTTTCTTTATGCGCTTTAAATTTTGTTTTTCTGAACAAATATATTTCTTTTTGTAAATCGATAAACATTTAACATGTTTTACGGAGGGTTTCCTATACTTTTTCATAATGGGAATTTTTGCCTAGAAAATTATTTTTTCAAACCAACTGGTGAGTGCTAATAGCGGTTAGCAAAATTCTGAATATCACAGTAGATCTGTTTAGATAAAATGTTGCTTAAAAAATCGTAAAGAGCTTAGTTTTCGAAGTTTTTCAACCTTCCTTCCCAGACATCCGTAAATGACTCGTGGTGAAAAATACAAATTTTTGTTCAAATTTCATGATTATATTTAAAATTCGTCATCCAATTGTTTATCACACTTAATTTATTAATGCAACTTCAGAGATAATTTTTGCAATGCAAAAACATCGTAAAGCTATACGTTTTTTTATATAACGCTAATTTAAAAGAGTTCGGCAACTCGATTTTGTCGGTAATTGTCGCCAAACATGCAAATCGCGATATGTTGACGATCTTGCAATACAGTTATGCGTTATAGTGTTTTGAGTCGACGCAATACCCAAAAAACATCGTTTTCTTTAATGGATTTTGACGTTTATGGAGTAATTATCTGGACCGAAGTGCCGAGAGATATTTCACCAACTCGACATTTTTCGTGTGAGTAATTGTGACCCACCATATCACATTATCACCGGCCTGGATTCAGTCGGGTAATGCTGGCAAGGTTAGTGAAGAGGAAATTTTTTTTTTTTTTCGTTTAGTTTTATTAAGTCGCTTCTCAACAGCTGTGGTTATTAGCGACTACTTTTAACGAAAGTTTAAGAATAAGGAATAATACGCATTTCGACTTATTTGTCTCTTCGTCTGCAATGTTTTCATCGTCGACGTCTTCGTACATAATTGATAACATGCGAAAATCAGTCGTTTTTGAAACGATGTCAGATGCGTTTAGATTTGTCAAATCCTGTCTTTAAGTATTGAATCGCGATAAAAAACGACAGAAAACAGGAAAGTATTAATTACGAAATTATTTATACTCTGAGAAGGCGAATTGTTTCAATGTTGTGATTCCTTTGTTTAATTCTCTAAAACATTCAAAAGACATTTCAGGGTTTAACAAACTTTATACGACGGACAGAGGAAGTGAAAAACTACTAAATTTTTCACACGATTTTTGGTTGGCAAATAAATTTTCCGCCTGCTGGCGTGATATATTTAGTAAATGGATAGAACATTGTTGGAATTCGTTTGCACTATCGCCAAGTAGATATTCGGAAACAAAATACATACTCCATATGGAATTGAAACTTCCCATTTCAGTAAATCTAATACTTTTCAAAATATTTTTTTTTCTTTTCCCACAAAATTGAATTTGAATTAAAGCTGAATACTTCCTGTAAAAAAAACAGATAATCTTCTTTTTACTGGATTAATGTGAATGGGTCGAAGCAATGCAATTACGGTTCCATTGTTTACGACTCAGCTCATGTAGACTATTGTATACCCATGATTGTCAAGCGATTCATTTACATTGAGAGCTGAACCTTTCAAACAACTTTGATTATAAGACGCTTATGTTTACGACAGAAAAAAACAACAACTACGGATAGTAATCTAATTTTCCGCTTGATTAACTTTTCATTTTTGTTGTTTTTTTATATTTTTTGGTTTTCACATATTCTTTAGAATTGCTAAATACCATTATCGGTTTATAATATTTATCATTATTACTATTGGTTTTATTATTATTATTACTATTATTATTGTTTATTAGTTTTATTGTTCATTTTTACTTTCTCGTATTCTACCACTACGAAGATTGCATAAGAAAACTTATATTGCTGCAGACTTCCCTCCCAAAAAAATACAGCTCATCCCGTATGCTTCTCTGAAAAAATTACTCATATTTAAAAAAAAACATATTACTTCATTCGTTTAAAATATTTAATTTTGTAGACGGGCAGACTTTCATTTGGGGAAAAAATTATCTTCATAGTGTAGTTTGTAGAAAAGACGCCACATTTTTTAACCTTGCACATTTTCGAAAATTCAGTTTAACGAAAATCGGATGGGCTGGTTTTTATGATCCCACATTTCTCTTTTTCAGAAGAAATAAGAACAAATTCGGAAGAACTTTTCTGACAATTTTTGCAAAATTCTTAAGAATTGATTGTAGAGAAGACACAAAAAAATCAAATTTTTATTCAAAGGTTCCTGACATTAGTCAGAAATCGATCGGAGAAAAAGAATGTCTGATAGATCATCTTTACGTTTAGCCGCAAACGTTTTTTCAACTGAGGCTGGCGAACGTTTTGCACGTTTTTGTGAGTGTTTTAACTACATAACACAGCGAACAAATAATTTTCTGCATCTTCGAATTTCAGAGAACACACAAAACACAAGTTTTTCTCATTGGAAAAATCACCGGTTTTGCTTGAAATAAACTAATATTTCTCTATACTATGTCAGTACAACAGTGGTGTAAAAACAAACATTTAAATATCGTGGACGTAGCAGTTTCAGTGCTTAATGCGCCCAGGCATATGTGATCAGAATATGTTTGTTTTTGTAAAAATTATATACTATTGTATAACCATCTTATTGTAAAACGCTATTGGACGAATTGAAACTAACCAACACATGAATGGAATAGTCGTCCTCATGTCGGCCACAAAGAGCTTTCAACTTGGAGGCGTTGGCAATCTGCGTGCGTGTCATTTCCGCGTTAAAAAGTCCCCAATGCCGGTCGCCCACTTGCGTTATTTTTTACTCTGTAATGGGGTAATCGACATTCTGCGAGTAGTTGCGTTGCTTCTTTGGCCACGTCGCGTAATTGAAAGAAGGCCGTGGGTGGCACGCCAGTGCAACAGCGGACGGCTGGGTGCGACATGCGGTTGGTATCCAGAGAGCCCGTGGACAAGGTATTTTCAGATGGAAACGTTTGAGCGGAATTTTTTTTTTCGTCATGCATATCATTTCCTTTCATTTAAACTCTTTATCTTTTTTCACGTTACATGTTCACCAAAAATTCACTTTGCCAAGTTTTTTCAAGAAGATTGTCATAAAATATAATTCCCGAAAGCAATTTTATAAATTGTACCTTTAATTTCGTTCCATATGGTGTCAATTTTTTTTTTTGTAATACAATTTGTAATTCCCGGACTTTAGCCACTTGTTTTACAAATGTTCTGTTGTTCTAAATGAATGTCATGGCAAAAAATGTTTATTATTTCTTTCATCAAATCGGGAGCTTGAAACGTCGACCCATAGTGACGTCACCCAAGTGAGTTTCAAGCTCCCGATTGGTGAAACCGTCAACAGCTGTGAATACTCACTAAAAGGCAGAGTTGGCAGAATTGGCAGTATAAACCCGACACTGAACGTCGTGTAGTGGCTAATGTCAACAATTCCTGCACGTCGGGATTCTTACACAAGAGCCTCCGGTCAGAGTTTACTGCATGGACTCATGGAAATGTACTGAGCCACCTCTTCCCCACTATGTTTCATAACATTCTCTTGCCTGCTGACACCGTATGCCGTCCAAATGTAATATTTTTACAGCTAATACCTGCCAGAGGCGAGTTGGCAATAAATACAGTATAAAGCCGACACTGTCGTACGTTGTAGTGCGAGTTACATCTCGAAGGTGGCGGCGTAGCAAACATCGCCGTGTAGTAGTTGAAACTGCGCTCGGAATCGATACTCGCTACTCTCCTCACTCGTCGGGGGATCAAGTCTGGACCGGCGTTGCGCCTCCGCTTTCTTTCGAGGATGCTGCGCCCACACACCGGAGGAAGTTTCGTGGTGGATTTCCGGGAGAGGAGGCTTTGTTCAGTACCGTAACATTCGGGCCCGCGAGGCCTGCAACGCGGGCCGAGGCCAAGGGAAAAAGGGGGCCTTACTTTTCAGCTTGAAGATTTTTGATTGTAATAATTAAAAATGTTTTAGTCTGCATGACGCAACGCATCTGCAAAAAGAAGACGATGAAGAAGAAGAAGACGATGAAGAAGAAGACGATGAAGAAGAAGACGATGAAGAAGATGACGATGAAGAAGATGACGATGAAGAAGAAGACGATCAAGAAGAAGAAGAAGACGATCAAGAAGAAGAAGACGATCAAGAAGAAGAAGACGATCAAGAAGAAGAAGAAGACAATGAAGAAGAAGAAGAAGAAAAAGACAATGAAGAAGAAGAAGAAGAAAAAGACAATGAAGAAGAAGAAGACAATGAAGAAGAAGAAGAAGGAGAAGAAGGCGCCAGCATTGTTTTTGCATATTTGCCTACATACTAACCATCCGAATTGACTCCCGAAATATTGCACATTTCGCGTAGTCAGAACTCTGAGCTGCCAAAGCACACCAGTGGCTACCCCTGGCAAACAATTAATTCTTGCACCTACTAAGAGGCTCACATTAGCGTACACTTAACAAGCATTGCTTACAAACGGAAGTCACGACTAGTTACCTGCTCAACATTGAGCAAATTAACCGCACGAACCTCACGAAAAAGAATACGAAACTCGTTAGACAGTCCCGACGTAACTAGCTCTTTTTTGCGCGTTTTGCACTAGAACAACGCACTTTGCAAGACGTATCTAAGGTGCTTTGCGGATGTACGGTAGTTTATTGCAATTTGTTTACAGCGATCCTCTTTGATGTTTCAGCCAGGGCCGGGCGAGTGGGTAGCTGACCCGGAGAACGCCCCTACTTACCCCCTTCATCTCCCACAAAAATTGTATAGGTGTCCGGCGAGGGAAAGTCGAAACTTCGAAAATAAGTTCTTAAGACAATTTTAAGCATATTGTATCTAAAATATTCCTTGAATATTCCGAATGGCTGGGTCGCAATAAGCACTCAAAAGCTGGTTTGAGAAAATTGGTATGCAAAAGTTTGCGTTTCAGAAAGGTATAAACATTCCACAAATATATAAATTGGTAATTATTTACGAAGGACAATAATATATGATGAAAAAGAAAAACTAACACAAATAAAAAAGCATTCAATTTACACAATTCTACAGCTTTTTTCTTTATCGCTTAATTTTTTTTCTGAACAAATATATTTCTTTTGTAAATGAAATTTACATGTTTACGGAAGGTTTCTATACTTTTATAATGAAAATTTTTGCCTAGAAATTATTTTTTCAAACCAACTTGTGAGTGCTAATAGCGGTTCAGCCATTCTGAATATCCACGTAGTCTGTTAGATAAAATGTGCTTAAAAAATCGTAAGAGCTTAGTTTCGAAGTTTCAATCTTTCCTTCCCAGACATCCTGTAAATGAATCGTGTGAAAAATACAAAACTTTTGTTTCAAATTCTCATGATTATATTTAAATTGTCATCCAATTGTTATCACACTTATTTTATGTAACTTCAGAAGATAATTTTTGCAATGCAAAAACATCGCTACGCTATACGTTTTTTTATATACGCTAATTTAAAAGAGTTTCGCAAACTCGATTTTGTCGGTAATGTCGCCAAACATGCAAAATCGCGATACTGTTGAACCGATCTTGCAATACAGTTATCATATATGTTTTGAGTCGACGCAATACCCAAAAACATCGTTCTTTTACGCATTTTGACGTTTATGGAGTACTTATCTGGACCCAAATGCCGAGAGGATATTTCACCAACTCGAAAGTTTTCGTGTGAGTATTGTGACCCACCATATCCACATTATCCACCGGGCCTGGATTCAGTGGGTAATGCTGCAAGGTAGTGAAGAGGAAATATTTTTTTTTTTTTTAGTTTATTATAGTCGCATCAACAGCTGTGGTTATTAGCGACTACTTTAACGAAAAGTTTAGAATAAGGAATAATACGCATTTCGACTTATTTGTCTTCTTTGTCTGCAATGTTTTCATCGTCGACGTCTTCGTACATAATTGATAACATAGCGAAATCAGTCGTTTTTGAAACGATGTCAGATCCTTTAGAATTTGTCAAATCCTGTCTTTAAGTATTGAATCCGATAAAAACAGACAAAAACAGGAAAGTATTATTACGAAATTATTATACTCTGAGAAGCAGAATGTTTCAATGTGTGATTCTTTGTTATTCTCAAAAACATTCAATAGACATTTCAGGGTAATAACAAACTTATACGACGGACAGAGGAAGTGAAAAACCACTAAATTTTTCACACGATTTTGTTGCAAATAATTTTCCCCTGCTGGCGTGATATATTTAGTAATGGATATAATCATTGTGCAATTCAGTTTCACTATCGCCAAGTAGAAGATCTTCAAAAAAAAATCCATACTCATAATGGAATGAAACTTCCATTTCAGTATCTGTATTTCGAAAATAATTTTTTTTCTTTTCCACAACTGAATTGAATTAAACTGAATACTTCCCGTAAAAAACAGATAATCTCTTTTTACTGGATTAATGTGATGGGTCGAAGCAATGCATTACGGTTCATTGTTTACGACTCAGCTCATGTAGACTGTAACCCATGATTGTCAAGGACTTAATTAGCATGAGCAGTGAACCTTCAAAACAACTTTGATTATAAGACCTTATGTTTACGACAGAAAAAACAACTACGGATAGTATCTATTTCCGCTGATTAACTTTTCATTTTTGTTGTTTTTATATTTTTTGTTTTCACATATCTTTAGAATTGCTACAGTACCATTATCGTTATAATATTTATTATTATTATTATTATTATTATTACTATTGTTTTTATTATTATTACTATTTTTGTTATTAGTTTTATTGTTCATTTTTGTTTTCTCGTATTCTACATACGAGATGCATAGAAAGTATTATAATGCTGCAGACCTCCCCCCCCAAAAAAAATTACAGCTAATCCCGTATGCTTTTCTAAAAATTACTCATATTTTTAAAAAAATATTACTTCGTTTAAATATTTCGTTTTGTAGACCAGAGTTCATTTGGGGGGGGGATAATCTTTAATAATGTAGTTGTAGGAAAGAGCCAAAAAAAGTTTAACTTGCACAATTTTCGAAAATTCAGTTCAACGAAAATCGGATGGGCATGGTTTTTTTAATCCACATTTCTCTTTTTCAGAAGAAAATAAAGAACAAATTCGGAAGAACTTTTCTGAAAATTTTGCAAAAGTACTTGAGAATTGATGTAGAGAAGACGCAAAAATCAAAATATTTCAAATTCAATGGTCCCTGACATTAGTCAAATCGATCGGAGAAAAATAATTTTGATAAAATCCTCTAACCGTTTAGCCGCAAGCATTTTTCACTGACGGACTGGCGAACGTTTTGCACGTTTTTGTGAGTGTTCCTGTGTTACTTCATAACACAGGAACAATAATTTTCTGCTTCTTCGGATTCAGAGAACAACAAAACAAGTTTTTCTCTTGGAAAATTGCCGTTTTTGGTTGAAATAAAACTATATTTTCTCTATACTATGTCAGTACGACAGTGTGTGTAAAAACAAAAATTTAAATATCGTGGACGTACAGTTCAGTGTTTAATGGCCAGGCATATGTGATCAGAATATGTTTGTTTTGAAAAATTATATACTAATGTAATCTTTTGACTTTAATAATTTTGAAGCTCTTATGAAGTTAAGACATTTCTAAAATGCAATGAATTGGTTTTATGGCGAAAGTGTTGAACATTCCACGAGAAAAGAAATAGACGAGTTTATTCAAAAAGATGATGATAATGATGCTGATTAAAATTATTTCAAAAAGACTCTTGAAGGAACGTATCTTGATGAAACTAGTTTTTGGCGCATTGTCATATTTTTGTTCTTTTCAATTGCAGGTAGTTACGAGGTAGTAAATTAAAACTCGTAATATTTAATTTATTTTTTGTAATTTATAATTGATACAAAAGTATTGTAAGGGAGAACAAGATAAGAGATATTTAGAATTTCTATACCGTTATAATGGATAAAAAATAAAATATGTTGTGCAGTTTTTCATTAAACGAAAGACTTACCTACGCAAGAGTTCAGTGTGTACGATCCCTCCTTGAGTCCGCCAATACACGGCCCAACAATTTTTTATATGTTATCTCACTAGTCGTTTGAAACTTTATTGCTATTGTGGTGAGTTTTTGTTGGCATGTACAATGAAAAAATTATGATTAGCATTAACAACAATATTGTTTATTGCAATAGAAGTTTTCGATGGCTTAGCTATCAAAATCAGTTTTCTAGAACAAGTTTCTTTCTTGTACTAGAAAACTGATGATGGCTAAGCTATCAAAAGCTGCTATTGTAATAAACAATATTGTTGGTAATGACGACTCATAATTATTTCATTCGTTTTAAACTTATTATTGATAAGTTTGCGAGTAGCGTAGCTACGAGCGCTGAGATGTTTCACACCAAGGCTGGAATTTTTTAGACGAACAAGAGGCTTAAATCAATTAAAGACTGTGAACATAAAGTTAAAAATAGTGAAAAAAATCTTAGTCAATTTCTTCATATGCTTGCGCTGTATTGTTTATTTCAGTTTCCATCATGAAAATAATATTTATTTATTTGTTTTCCAAAAGAGATGAACGTCATCTGTGGCAAGTCGATAGAAAAACGTACTAATGTAAACGTTTCGATTTTAGGGGCCCGTAATTTGTTTGTATAACCATCTTATTGTAAAACGCTATTGGCCGAATTGAAACTACCAACACATGACTCGTCGTCCTACTGGCCACAAAAGAGCTTTCAAAATTGGAGCGATTGGCAATCCTGCGGTGCGTGACATTCCGCGTAAAAAGTCCCCAATGCCGTCGCCCACTGCGTTAATTACTCTGTAATGGGGTAATCGACCTCTGCGAGTAGTTGCGTTGCTTCTTTGCCACGTCCGTAATTGAAAGAAGGCCGTGGGTGCACAGCCAGTCAACAGCGGACGGCTGGTGCGACATGCGGTTGGTATCCAGAGAGCCGTGGACAAGGTCATTCAGATGGAAAGTTGAGCGGAATTTTTCTTTTTCGTCATCATATCATTTCCTTTCATTTAACTCTTTATCTTTTCACGTTACATGTTCACCAAAATTCACTTTCCAAAGTTTTCAAGAAGATTGTCAAAAAATATAATTCCGAAAGCAATTATTATAAATTGTACCTTTAATTTCGTTCCATATGGTGTCAATTATTTTTTTTTTGTAATACAATTTGTTAATTCCGACTTTAGCCACTTGTTTTACAAATGTTCTGTTGTTCTAAATGAATGTCATGGCAAAAAAGGTTTATTATTTATTTCATCAAATCGGGAGATTGAACGTCGCCATTGTGACGTCACCATAGTGAGTTCAAGCTCCCGATTGGTCGAAACCGTCAACAGCTGATACCTACTAAAGGCAGAGTTGCAGAAATTGCAGTATAAACCCGACACTGACGTACGTGTAGTGCTAAGTGTCAACAATCCTGCCACCGTCGGGATTCTAACATAGAGCCTCCCGGTCAGAGTTACTGCAGTGACATCAATGGATGTCCTGAGCCACCTCTCCCACTATGTTTCTACACATTCTCTTGCCTTCTGCCACCTATCGCCGTCCAAAGTATATTTTTACAGCTGATACCTGCCAGAGGCGGAGTTGCATAAATCACAGTATAAAGCCGACACTGTCGTACGTGTAGTGCGAGTTACGCCTCGAAAGGTGGCGGCGTAGCAAACATCGCAGTATAGTAGTAGACGCGCTCGGAATCGATACTCGCTACTGCCTCACTCGTCGGGGCGATAAGTGGACCGGCGTTCCGCCTCCGCTTTCTTCGAGGATGCTGCGCCCACACACCGGAAGGAAGTTTCGTGGTGGATTTCCGGGAGAGGACGGCTTGTTCAGTACCGTAACATTCGGGCCCGCGAGGCCTGCAACGCGAGCTGCCAGGGTAAAAGGAGGCCTACTTTCAGGCTGAAGATTTTTGATTGTAATAAATAAAAAAAATTGTTTCGTCTGCATTGACGCAACGCATCTGCAAACCCCGTGGGGGGCGCTGACCGCTTCGCACTTGGAATAATCCTCCGTTAATTTGTGGACTTGGAGTAATCCTCCGTTAATTTGTGCACTTGGAGTAATCCTCCGTTAATTTGTGCACTTGGAGTAATCCACCATTAACATTATGTCTTTGTCACGTCTCGTCGTAGTCTGTTGTCAAGAGGACCGCCAGGTAGCATCTCCGCGTACGCGCCTCCTACTACGCGCTCCTGCGTCACTACCCAGCGGCCGGAATTGGGAAGTAATAAGAATAGGGGTAGGGTTTAGAACACTTCACAGGGGTTGGACTAGTTATTGTGTAGCAGCCGAAATCGTTTTGTTAAAACAAATTGCACATGAGGTTGTCCGGTAATCGAACCCGGACCTCATTGAAGGCGAGCGACTTCCTTCTGAGCCACCGAGCTAGCATCGCTTGATACATTCTCGGATACTTCGCGATAGTTGATACAATAAAAAAAAGAAAGACCATTTGTACATGTTCGGGGTGAATGTTATGATAAATACTTCGGCTGATTTTGAATATGGAAGAATAAGCATCTTTACACAGTTTCAATTTCTGGCGAAGTGTTATAACTAATCGATCTTCACATTTTTTCTAAAAATATGTTTTTCATCGAAGTCCTTTTTTAAAAATGATTGAAGCAATCGACGTTTGAAAATCAGGCGGATTTGTAGATCTTAAGATGACCGCTCAATAATTCATCACTTGGAAATGAAAACGTAATCACTGAGGACACGGCTTTATATTTATTAGTATTTCTCTTTAATACAGGGTCTACGAATCATTTATTTGTCATTCTTACTCAAATTCACCATCAGTCACTAGAATTGGCAACGATAAGAACTACATAAAATAACAAATAACAGCGCAATCGTCGATCCAGTGGCCGAGATCGCTAAAGCAGTAGTGCCGTAGCGAATTCGTACCGAAGGATCGCGGGTTCGAGTCTCGCCTCGGGCATGGGTGTATTGTGTTCGTCCTTTCACCCCTTATCATCATCATTATCGTGTCAACCCACAGTTATCATACCGTTACAAGCAATAGTGGTCGCTAATGACCTAGTAGTTGATGCGACCTTAAATAAGAAACAAACAAAAAAAAAAAAAAAAAACAGCACAATCGAACTCGTCCACGTTCCCACTAGTTTAACGGCCATATTAGAGAGAAATATGAGGAAGAAGAGGACTGCAATTTGAATCTCTGTGCATTCGGCAACCGTTAAAGTTCCTATTTTGAAGGTTTTTGAGTGCAAAGATAGCTCGTGAAAACTCAACACAGAATGACGTGGCTCAATGCTGGACATGGTAGGAGCGTGCATAAAAGAACAGGAAATGTATAAATACAAATTAGTAACTGATACAAGGAATTAAACACCCCAAATTATATTGTTCAGAAAGTTATAGATCAAATTTAACAAAGGTAAAATACGAATATATGATCGTAGAGCACAAGAATGAAATAGAGTTATAATATCAGTTGGATAGAGTTCTATAATTCTCAATGAAAATGGCTTTATTTTAATGAACGTGAAGCATTTCAGAAATTAAAAATCTTTCCGATCCACATCGTGGTGACGATGTGATTACAATTGTGGGGAAGCAAGTTTATGCCACCGCAAGTAGAGTATTTAATGTAATTTGTTGTGTATTCATTTAAAGAAGTTCACGCAATTGACTTTGTCTTTCCTCCTCTTACGATTGAGCATGAGCCACACGTGTTTGCTTTGTATGTCAGTCAGTATATATTTTTAAAAATATTGATGATTATTGTTTTAATTTAGTAATGGATTCACGCGCAGAATATTTTCAACTTAAGATGTATTTCATGTGAAAAGGTCGGTAATCAGTGGTATTCAAAATTTGTGTAAGATGTCTTTTGTCTTGTTACATATCTCTATAAATATGCAAATATTATGAGTATTTGTACGTATGAGTATGTACGTATACTAGAAGAATGGGTTGTATGAGTCTGCCGTATTCAGTTGCTTCTTAGTTACGTAAGAAAGAACTTCAAAGCACGTAAACTGAAAAAGAAAGATTTATTGTGAATCGATCACATCCCAGACAGTATTCCATGTAGTTGATACTGAAGAGCCAAGAATAACAAACTGTAGGACTAATGCTCTCCCTTTGTTTTTTAAGCGGTCGGGAACAGGTGTGAGAACAGAACAGTGTTAGTCATCACGTTTTACTCGGCGGTCGAGTGATTTCTCAAGTTGATCTGTCGTCCTACAATGAAGAACAAAAAGAAATGGAAGATCTGGTGGATGGATCTTCAGCACTATGCAAATGCACGCTGACCTTGGCAAAGCAAAAGCACGACGAGAAGGCAAGGACTCACGTACGTATAAATAGCTCTTTTGAAGCAACAGGCTTTAAGTCTCTCACGTTTAAGCTTCACCCATTCAATTGTGCGCAGGAGATGTCAGGTTACATAAAGCTTCTGTGATGGCGGCGTGGGACTCTGTGAGTGCATTAATGAATCCACTAAGGTGAGGGATGATGCATGATATTAGTGGGGGTTTTAATGCGAAGGTGGTTGACTGAATGGGTACGTATTCAACAAAATAAAGCATGCTTATGATGCGTGAAATGAAAAAATAAAACAAAATTAACGAAACCCATTACAAAAGGAGCATTACTTGGTCTTAAAGGGAAAAGTTTCATGTAAGATATGTTCCTGACCATTTGTGTTGCGATGTCGATAACCAAACATCGATGTTGATTGTACATGCCCCAAAACCATCGATTTTTTAAACATTGATGTTTTAGAGCTGGTTTAGTAATATGGAACATTAATTTCGAAACAAAACTGAATTTGGCAGTGTACAATTTATAATTTGTAATTAAGATTTAACAGAACATAAAATAAAAATGACAACAATGTACAAAACAATGCCTGAGAGCCCAGGATCATGTCGAAGGGTCGGTCCTTACTTCGTTGATCGAAGAGAAAAAGAGGGAAGGCCGTACGTCCAAGGCGTATGCGTTGGCATTCTCGCCATGCTCTAAATACGAAATACAGTCGACGAACTCGGTTGTAGTGAGCCCTCGGTTGTAGTGAACCCCCGGTTGTAGTGAACCCCCGGTTGTAGTGAACCCCCGGTTGTAGTGAACCCTCGGTTGTAGTGAACCCTCGGTTGTAGTGAACCCTCGGTTGTAGTGAACCCTCGGTTGTAGTGAACATCACTGATCGCATTTCTCTTACAAGTAGGTTTCAGATGATTTCGTTTCTCTTCCTTGTTCTGTCCTTTTTCCTTACTTACACTCCTTTTCACTTATATGCCCTACAGTACCATCTGGCAGGGCGTATCTAATGGGAAAATCTCTACAAGCCATCGATAGCTCGACACCGATATCAGTGGGTAAATTTCACTGCTACCTCCGTGGTAGAAAGATACTCTACACTTATGGGACTAATCACCATAGCAGTTGACGTGCCCCAAAACACAAAATAATCAATCATTGACACATTTGGCTGTTACCTTTTCATATAAAGAAAGCGTGTAAATTGGGACTTAGAATATCCAATTGAGAAGCGTGCCAGAATTATTGACGACCTGGCCGATGCAAATCTCAGCTTGCTATTGATGCAGAAAATAGTAGGTATTTGATACACTTTTGAACTCTGGTTTTAAATGGATTTATTTTTTTGCTTTTTCTTACGACGACCTTAATTCAAAAACGGCTCAAAATGTTTTAACAAAAAATATAAAATTGCAAAATATGAACTACACTTATGGGACTAATGACCCTGGTAGTTGACAAGCCCGAAATCACTCACAATCAATCAACCTATTGATCAACCCATAAGATTCGTACCTGGCCACAAACTTTCAATAGTATAACCTTCTTCAAATCTCAGCCCTATCACATTTGAGATTCGCGAAAAATTTTCCTTTCCAAATCAGAATCAAACTAGAGGTGATACAGAACGGCACAGACTTTCTCATATTACTTAGTTTTCTATTCACTCTAGCATGGGCTAGTATTACTCAACACTGCAAAACTGTTGAGAGTTGAAATTTTAATCGCATTAATTACAGCTCGAAACATCATGGAAGATATTTAGGAACATTCCCAAGACTTTTATCGTAGTACTCGATTGTATGAAACAATACTAGTTATCTCAGATTTCGACAAAATGTTACTTAGCAAATTTTCGTTCTGAACCCCTAAGGTATTTCATTCCATGCTAACACAAAATACTATTTCAAAAATATCTGTGTGGGAGTGTATTGTAATCGCGACCTCCCAAATAATTTCTGGGTCTGACTCCGCTCTGTTCACAAGATCCCGAAGGAGTTCCACCGCGTTTTCATCTGCGTCTTGTCACGTGTACTAAACCGCATGTATACTTTCATTGGACTTTTATCCCAAGACACACACACACACACACATTCACGCACACACACGTACGCGCGACGATGTGCAGAAAACTTCCGCTCCCCAAGATCGCTCCGGAGGGCGTGTGGTGGGTTTGAAAACAAACGCGTTCGTGAGTGAACGATGATTAAAAGACGGTCGAGGCTGTAAACAGTGGACTGGGGAATTGTGCCAAGAAAAACGGTGCGAGGAAGAGAGACAGCGAGTGGGAGTGGGAAAGAAGCAGAGAGATGGAAGGAATTGAACGGCTATGCCTAACAACGATTGGCATTCCGCTGAGGGTATAGTTACGCTGTTCGATGTATTCTTGTGCGAATTACTAGCTCAACATCCATACAGCTTTTCTTTCACTCACGATTTTCTTTATATTACGCGCTCACTTTACATTTGCAGACGGAGCGCTGCGATCTGTTTACATGAGGACATGGCTGACTGAATGAGAATCACACGTCTGCAGTGAATACCGATTCATTAGATACCATGTGGATAGCGGTGAACAGAATACAGGCCCGCTAATTGCAGGCAGTGTACGGCGGACACATGCGGGCAAGAACGTAACTATTGTGTGAAGAAATAAATTTTATTTTTTACTAATGTCTTATAGCTTGTTATTACCTTAGATACGGAGCTCGATATACGCTGCATAACTTACCGAGACGACCGTGGTTACGAATATGAAAACAGTTGAACGATGCTACATGATATTACGGGAGGAATTATGGGAGGTAATTTTGCGAGGGAGATATGAAATGACAAACACATATCTAGTTAACATCTAGTTAATTAGTAAATAAGTAATTCGGAATGAATAAAATTAGTTAAGGAATAAAATTATGTATGTAACACAGACGTTAACTAGTTAAAACGACCTCGGGCGACAAAAATCCCTTGGCATTTTGTCACCGCTCGATCATTAAAACTTTTACATCGCCCTTGGTGAATACATTTTCCATGTCTTTTGTGAATAACGTGTCGACGGCAAAGTGTATTGTAGTGCTGATGTGTCCGTAGGTTTTTCTAATGATATTAATAAGCCATTTTTTTCTTTTCCTCGTAACGTAACGTTATAGACGGGGAAGGGGGTTTGAGGTAGCGTTACGCTGCGTTATATAGGGGCCGAGGGTACTCGATTAGTGCTGCGAAACATTGATTATTTTTACATTTTTTAACATTTGTTGAAATAATTCCATTTCACTAAAACCTCGAAATATTATCTGATAAATATATTTTGAAACAAATAATTTAGAGTTATTAGAAGTTGTTACAATATATGTAAATTATTTTTATTAATTTTGTAATGAATCTGTAAGATTACGAAAACAATATTGATCTGTAGTATTTTGTAGAAAACAATTAAATTGATGCAGTAGACTCTCGCCATTGCACCACCCACTATGACGGCGCGGCGTGTGCCCGACTTGTGTCCTTCCTTCACTCAAAATTTGCTCCCAATCGTATTGTTAGATACAGTTAACATCGAAAACTAATTACGACTTTCATTATCATACACAGGACAAATGAAAAGAATACAAATTTTTACCGAACTATAGTTTTTTAATTATAACGGGAGAAGGGGGCGGTTGTTGCATGCGTTGCGTATTTTTTTAGTGGGAGTTCAATGGCATGTTACGAATGCGTTACAGGAGAGAGAGAGAGAGAGAGAGAGAGAGAGAGAGAGAGAGAGAGAGAGAGAGAGAGAGAGAG